>JAPYYQ010001252.1:0-37553 GCA_030522585.1 Anagyrus pseudococci
CACAGACAAAGAAAAAAAAAAAAAAAAAAAGAAAGAAAAAAGAGGATGCGATCTTTCTGACGCGCCGAAGGTCGGATCTATGCAGTCGTGTGCGAGAAGGGACGGAGGCAATATCCGCCGACTCCTTTCCGTTTCAAACGCCCCCTCCATTTGTCCGCCTTGCTGATTCTCCGACCGCCCTTTGACCCTCTTCTCGAGCTCTTGCTCACTCTTTCTCTCTCTTTCGTGTACTTGGCGTGTTCTCTATAATATTGAACCGTCTATCGAGTTTTTATTTTCAGAAGACATAAAGAGAGAGAGAGAGCTATGTTTAACCAATTGATTATTATCAACATTCGAACTCGTGTGCTCGAAATCTTTCTATGACTTGAAATTTTAAGAGCAATTATCATTCGACTTCATTCCAGCTCAAAAGTTTCTTAATACGTTTTCAAATTTTATAGATATGTTTTTTAGTAGTTTCTTCGCTGCATTGTAATTTTCTTCGCTGCAATTACAATCAAGTAGAAAATGCTTTTCAATTGCGGACACAATCATATACTTTTTTTACGAAAAAGAAACTCACTGACAATTGTTTAATCAAATAAATCTTGTAAATTGTTCAAAACGCGAAGGTGAAAAATAAAAAGGGCATTCGAAGCATGGACGATCTAGAGAGAAAGATCGCAATAGCCGTAATTCTTACGCTCTTTTTACGGCTCTCCTTCGAGAGAAAGAGAGAGAGAGAGAGCTCCCAGCAAGAGGAGTGAGAGAGAGACTAGGCACGCGTAAGTCACGACTGCTAATTGCCCGGGGATATTGCGCTTTCGGTAATGGAGCAGTTAAGTCGTTTGAAGAGGAGGGAGGAGAGGTAAAGACGCGGAGAGGAACGTCTCGTAGCAAGCGGAGGGGGGGGGCGATCAAGTTGGCTGCGGATGAGACGATCTTTGCCGCTTTCAACGAGGCAATCCTTGCTTCGCCGGCGCGACGAATGGCCTGCGCGCTCCCCGCCAGCTCATGAGACGCAATTTATTGGAGAGCCCTTCGTATATAACCCGCAAAACCCCTTCGAATAAAGGTGGAGGGATGCTGTCTGCGCGAGGAGAGGTTGTTGTATAACTTGCGGGGATGCTCCGGCAAGCTCCAACGTCAACAATTTCCGGTGATCAATCTTTCGTCCTTTGGCATTAAACTTTTTCCCCCAACCTCCCCCTGGACAAGCCATCGTGGCCGTGATTTTTGCGCGCGAGAGGAAAATTAATATTGTACAACCGCAAAAAAGGGGCCGCTGTTTCAGTCGTGTCTTCTCTCTCTTCCCCTCTCTCTCTCTCGTGTAATTTCATCGTCGTTGGGCTTTTTTTTTATCCTATCTATCCATCCCTCTATTCTTTTCTCTTTTTCTCTCTTTTTTTTTTCAAAGCAAGTCTGGCAGATAATTTTTTCATAAGATCGTGACGTGGGTCGCTTAAGTTTTCAGTGAAGTGCCGAGAGAATTTCATAATAGCGTAAACTTTTTGACGAACATGACGCTAACTTTCCAACAAGTACGAGAAGTATTTGAATCACTTTTTCAACGTCCGACCCGTTCTTCTTCTGCCCTTTTTTTTTCTTCTTAGCGAATTACTTTTTCCTTCCTTTTTCCTGTTTTTTTTTTTCAAATATTTGCCCTGACGTGCAATTATACATTTCAACGCTCGTTGTGTATAGAAGTACCTATCCCTACGCGACCTTGCATTGTTTTGCCTGCCGAGACACCTCGAAAGAAGAAAGAAATAATGCTCGGCGAGAGACTGTGCCGCAGAGGCCTCTTCATGAAGGATTATTAAAACTTTGTAAAAAGGCCAATAATTTCCTAAAAAGTCGTAACTCAACGGGGGGGGGGTGGGGGAGAGAGGTAACTTTGCTACTTCGGCAAGTCAGTGTTTTCCGTTCCCGCAGTGAATAAAATTCTTTCAATCTCGGAACTTAAAAAGGAAGGTAGAGGTTGGACAGGGGGGAAGGGGCGAGGGAAGGAGAAGCAGGAACTCCACTCGTGGTCGACGGGGCTGACAGTATTCGAGGTAATGGCATTCGGCAAACTTCCATTTCCTCTCGTTCCCGCGCGCGTTTTCAGGGACCTCCCGTGATTTCCTCCGCCTCCTCTCGCCATTCCCCCCCTCCTTTCCCTACCGAGCGCACTCTGTCCCGCGCGCCGTCTTTATCTCACCCTTTTACAATTTTATGCATTTCGCAAACTTTTTTCCCACGACACATTACTCCTTCTCCTCCCTTTTTTTCACTCTGTCTCTCTCCTACCCTCGGCTACTAACTTTTTTGCAAACATTTCACATAATGAAAGATGGATTCTCATAAAAGCGTTACATCGCGAAATCGTTGTTATCTCTTAGGCTCGAGTTTTTCCTCGCACTTTTTTTTGTCCCAGCAAAATTTCCAATTCAACGTATACACACGATCATCCAAATTAATTTCTACAACTGAAGTTCACGTCTTGGCCAATTTATTTTTCGTTTTCGCTCTCAGCCCCTCAATCCAAACGACAACGCTGCTCGTTGACAAAATCATTTGTTCCGACGTGTGTTATCTCTCATTTCCATCATTTCCGTTTGATGTACGCGTAACGTTTCATACTACTTTTTCGTTTTTTTTTTTATTATTTGTCACTCGAGCTTC
Organism: Anagyrus pseudococci; assembly: GCA_030522585.1. NCBI lineage: Eukaryota > Metazoa > Arthropoda > Insecta > Hymenoptera > Encyrtidae > Anagyrus > Anagyrus pseudococci. Next base: position 2,650 of record JAPYYQ010001252.1, read on the forward strand.
TTCTCTAATAAATCTACGCGACAGTCAAATAAAAGGCAATGAAAGTTGGCCGCCTATGCTCTCGCGCGGGGGCACGCGAAAACTGTAAAGTCAGTCTCTCTGGCCCTGGCATGGAAATAGGGAAAAATGCCATTTATGTTTCATTCGAATGAAGAGAGTGAGGGGGGGGGGGAGGTAGCGAAAGAGAAAATAAGCGGGAGAACGAGGCATTGACGCAAAAAAGCTCGAGATTTATAGGAATTCTTTCGTCGAAACGGGGCCGTATTTGACTAAAATTCTAGCCGAAGCCGAAAACGCTGCCGGGCTTTTGGGCAACGTGTGTGTGTGTGCGCGCGTGCGGAGAAAGGGGAGCTACTACCGCTCCTGCTGCTCGGAGTTGTAAAAGGAACTCTGTAGGCCAACAATTCCCTGCCTCTTTATCTCCTTCCCATCTGGCTGGGAGAGCGCAGAGACCCAGCCATCCAGCCGTACCGCCGAAAGAGCCCCGCGCAACTTCTCACTTCCTGTTGGCTTCCCTCCCCCATCGAGGGCTCTCCTCTTCCCTGTATCTCCTCGCCTCATTCCACGCCTCTTCCCATCGCTGTACACCTTACTTTCTCTCATCCGAGGGAAGTTCGCGGCCGCGAACAAGGGTATTGTTGGAAGTTTCTTGCGCGCGAAATATGCGCGATGTATAGAGAGACAGAGAGAGAGAGAGCTATACAACGCGCGTGCGCGCGCGAGCGTCTAACGGCCGCCAGAATATACGCCAATGCTGTGCGATATATGTATAACCGAGCTATTTAACGCGTTTCCCCGACTGCCGGGTCTACTTAGCTGTAACGGCTGGCTCAACAGAACGAGATCTGATGCCACAGGGGATGCGAAGAAAAAAAGGGCCGAGCGTCAAGAGTCAATTAGGGCTAATTCAAAGAGCGTACAACTAACACGCGCGCGACCGTATTGTTTTATCGATTAGAGACACGATGTTGCGCGCGCGGCCTAATTAAATTATACGCACGAGCGCGAGAAGAGCATATGGCTCCGGCTAAGAACTTACTTTTCCCTCTCTCTCTCTCTCGGGTCGGGGAGGTATAGGGGGCAGTAATTACAAACGCGGAAATAATCTCGCTTTTACAAACGACGAGGCTGGCAAGTTCGCACGCGGCGAGATTAATAAAGATGGATTTACGGATACGGACGGCTGGGAGCTTGATTGAACCGAGAGTGTGTGTGTGTGTGTCTCGGGCAAATCGAGCGAATGAAGATGAATAATCTCGCGCTCGTGCTGCCGAGCGAGAATGCCAGCGTCGTTGTTTACTTTTGTCAGCTCGTTATTCGAGAGGAACGAGAGCGAGCGATCTGCGCGCAAACTGTGGTCGCTAATTCCAAAGTAAAACGCACATCAGCGTCGTTCTCATTAAATTCGGCAAAAGAACGACGTCAAAGGCCCGAATACCAGGAGCGAATGCGCTTCTTCTCTCCAGCAGGCCAGTACAGAGCCCGAACCCTCGGAGCTGTATGGGGGCTTATCGCGCTAAGCCTCGAGAAGTACCCTCGATTGCCGGCCTCCATCTCACACTCTAATAATAGGATTACAAGCCACGAACCGGTTAACCCCTAGTCCAGCGCGAAAATTTCGGCGAGAGAGACTAAGGATGACGAGGCGAAAACGCGACTCGTTCCGAGTGAGACCGGCGTTAAATCCCCCAGGGCTCTCGTTAATAACTTCAAAATGTGGGGTAAATAAATGTGTCGAGCGTGCGCGTGTGCTGTGCTTCCGTAACCGCCCTCGTGGTTACGTTTGCAAGTTAAGGAGAAAAACAAATTAATTACAGCTGTGTTTTTTCTGTTTGGTTTTTTCCGATAATCGTATGAACAGTGTGCAAAATGCGCCAACGAGCTGCCAATTAACAGACAAATTTCACGCTCGATTTTGTTTGCGTCTTTATCATCAGATTTACAAGGGTGACGGCGGACGGGATGGGTGGGGCGGGGAATTTGTTCAATCGTGAAATTAGCTAGTTAGCCCACTTTTCCAAGGGAATTTAAATCGCTCGGCGAATCGGTCAAATACACGCACATTACACGCCATGTGTCACTCTGTGCTGTTGGGAATATCCGAGAGCAATTCGAGTCCGCGGCCCTATTAACGTCTGAATCGCGATTATTTTTGAAAAAGCCTCTTTCGATCCTCATACAGCGATGGACAAAAACAAAAAACGCGAATCTAGGTATAAGCGATGAGTAAACGTGCGCGGGGTATTCATTCGAGGGAATATCGAGCGCTGCTCTTTTACTCTGCCGTACCGCTGACTCTTTCTCTCTTTTTAACGCCAGCAAAGAGGGAAGAAGGGGGGGAGTATATAGAGGCGTAGAGGTATACGCATTGCGGCGACGACGCGCGGCCGCAAGTTTCGTCGTTAAGCTCACTTGCCAACGAGCGATTCGTCATTTCCTCTTTTTTTTTTATTTCGGCTGGCCGCAGTCCTCTCTCCGCCTCTGTGCTTTTCGGCGGATAATTGTTCGCGGGAGCGCGCGCGTCAAATGCCGGACACGCTAGAGGGGTGCCGAGCGCATTCGTTAGGCGGCCGTTTTGCCTTTCATGAAAAACAACGGGCGAGTCGCGTGTGTGCGCCTCGCACCTCCGAGCCCGCTCCTCCTCGTTCCAGCGTCGGAAAATAAAAACGGGGGATAAATAAAGCTCTCTCTCTCTCTCTCTCGGGTCAGAGAGAAGGGGTGGCTGCAGCGTAAAAGTGGCCACGCTACTGCTGCTGCTGCGTATATGCATGCGCGAGCACTGGTCGAGTCAGTTTGCGGGATTTATGCCGGGGGCCGGCGGCGCCCCTCCCCCCCCCCCCTCGGGATTTTCATCCGTGTCGCTGGGCTGTTTTTACCATTTATATTTCGGCGCTTTGCCGAAAAAAATTTCGTAAACGACTATTTGTCATATGGCTTGGGCACTTTCTCCCCCCCCTTTCTCATTGTTGTCCCGCAAGCTCAGAGCGCGCGCAGGCGTTTTTATTCCGATTCTTCTGGTTTTGCTTCTTTTACTTGGGGCGTACCGGTGAATGGCGAAAATGCGAGCGAAGCCGGTATACCTTTCCGCCCACGCCTAGATACCTCACCGATCAACGATCGTTTACGGCGCGATTGTTCTCTTTTTTTTTCTTCTTCTTCTTCGCCCCCAAAATCCTACGCATAGGGCAGTATTCTCTACTGCTCGGTCTATTCAAAACGTTCGTATGCTCCTCTAGCTCGAAACGGGAGCAAGAAACGTTGAAGTAAGGCAAAAACGAAATTTCCCTTGAACGCGCATTTTCGTATAATATACTTGAAAAGAAGACGTATTTCGTTTGTTTCTTCCAAATTCACGAAACAAAAAGCCGAGAATAGGCGTAAGAGAAAAGGCTAGGGCATCCGAGAGAGGCTAAGCATCGCGCAGTCTCTTGTATTTCTTGATACATTTTTTCTCCTTCCATTTGCGCCCGTCCCGTTACACTTGTCCACTCGGCGAAATCCGTCGGGCATTTTTCGACTCGACCTGGAGCTCAAGTCACGACGCGGCTTTGAATTCCATTTCACGCGTTTGTCTGCGCTTACTATCCGTAAGGTGAAATTCACTCTCTGAAGTTTAGGCTCCGTGCGGCCACAGTACGCGTCGTTTTTAAGGAGTCGACGTGCTCTCAGGCTAAACGCCGACTTTATCCACGTGTTCGAGAGTGAGTCGCTGAGAAAGTACAAGGAGCATGCAACTGGGCCATCCGCTTGTGAATGGAAAAAAATTTCAGCGAGTCTCGGCGGCTTTTATTCTGCGCAACGTTTATGCGACAGCTAGCATAGCTGACATTTTGACGTTGTACAGCTAAACGAACAACGATAAAATCTGCACGAATATTTTTTTGTTCTTTTTTAATCGACCATTTTCCATAGCTATATTTAAAATTTGATTACACCTACGAAAATCTCGCTGATTAAAGGCTCGTTCGAAAATCACTTATCGTGCTAATAAGGCGATGGGAGTAAGGCCGAGAAAGCTCAGCGTATATCAATTACGCTTGCTCCATATACGACGTCAGCAAACGCGCGCGCGTGGAAGGTGCGCTGTACAATACGTGGCGGGGGCGGGAGGCAGCCGAGCTCACCCCCGCGCCCAAGCGCGACTATACGCCATTAATCAACGTCGCCGAGCGAGCGCCGTGATTATTCTTTCGCTCGTCGACGCGCGTGAGAAAAAAAAGGTGGTATGGGTGCGCTTCTTTGGGCCCGTCGTTTTTTTTTTCACGCCCTCGAAACTGTCGCTCTCTCGCTGAGGCCTGATAACGGCTGCGTCGTTATCAAAGCCGATACAAAGATGAATGGAAGGCAGAGAGAGATGGGGCTAAGAAGCTTTACCTCCTAATGTTTTCTCTTCTTCTTTTAATCGTCTTTAGTAGTTTTCCGATTTCGCCGCGTGTGTTTTCCAGATAATTTTGTAGTTTCGGTGAATTATGGCGTAGACGCAGAGAGAGAGCAACTCCGTCAAATTTGTCCCTTTTTCCAAAGACGATTTAAGGCGATCGCGTTGAACCTGCTCGCTGATATAAGGGTAAACATACACGCAAGTGTATTGGAATTCGAATTTTACGAGTAGGGCTGCTTCGCACTCGAGAGAGCTCCGTATACGTATAGATAACGATTTTTCATATTGCATTATCTTGCATATCGCAATTCCCTTGAGCTTTTCCCATTTCGATAAAGGGAGTGTGGGTGGTGGTAACCTACGGAGACTGGGCGGCTACGATCATTCCTACTCTCCGACGTCCCTTAGCCGAGGAGCTAAGATACTCGGCGAGCGCGATTCAGAAAGGATGCCCGCTGAGCTGCACATCTCCAGGCAAATTTAAATAATCCTGGTATACGATATCGGTCCACTCGACGCGAACAAGTCCCATCTCCGGCTCCCTCGGAATGTATTCAAACAGAGACCCGTGTGTCTCGTTCCCTATTCCGAGCATAAAAACGACAAGTATTTTTCCGAGACAGCCGATTTTACCGGCTTTCGTATTACGCTACCTTACCCCCACCCACCCTTGTCGCATTGGGACCTCCTGCCCCTCTTTCTCTCTCTCTCTCTCTCTACACTAGCCGTCTTACGCCTTGGCAAATCGTCCTGGGACAGAGTGGATAAAACACGCGCTCGCTCGGCTAATTAAAAGTTTGATAAACTATTATCTTTATAAATTTTAATAACCAAGCCGTCTCGAAGTCGGAACTATTAACGAGCCAGTCGGCTAACTTTTTTTTCTCTCCCATAGACATTCGAGAGAAATACATCTTTTCTCGACGTTTTCTTTTTCTCCCAACTGTTTTGCCGTAAATATAGATATACACTATTTTTTCTTCATAACATCGGAAGATATCGAATTTTCCAATGATCAGAAATATCACAGCCTCTTTATTTCTTCCTCTCCTTTGCCCAGACGCTTCTTCTTCTTCTTCTTCTTCCTTTTTTTCTCCTCGTTTCATCGATATCTTATGAAAGTCGAGAAGCAGAGCCGTGAAAGGAAGGGCTGCCCTTTAGCCTGGGCTCCCGCCCGATGAAAGGGCGTCGCCGCAATTTTACACGTTTTCCCCTTCACAGCCAAGCTCACCTATACACACTCGCCGAAGGAGCATCTTTTCTTTCGCGCGCTCTTCTTCATTTCCCCCCGGGTGCTCTCCCTCCCTCATTATTCCCGCCCCCCCCCGTCTCTTGCTGCGGCGCAGTGGCTGCCTATTACGAGATTAGTTTCCGAGAACGTGAGTGCTTACGTCTGCCGGCGGCAATATTCTTCCTTCTCCGTTATCCCCGTCCTGAGACATTTTTATGCGCCTGCCTCTGTTTTTTTCTCTACCTCTCTCCTAATGCTACTCTGACGCCGGTTACGCAATTGCAAATGCAAACAACGGCCTGTTTAACGAGGCTAGCTCGTGTGCTCTTCTCGGAAGGTATATTAATTCGAGGCAGAACTGTTATTTTCAAATTTAACAAAATTACACGAAGTGGCTGTTTTCAAAGGGCTCTCTATACGTATAATGGGCGTATTGAGCAAATGGCGTTCGCTTTCAAATTTCTTCCAAGTAATTAAATTGGCTTTTTCGCTCTCATACCTCATCCTTCAGAAGTTGTAATTTTCTCTGTTTTACGCTCGCAATAAAACAATTGTGTATTTCTTAATTTTCGCTTTTCACGGTTTCTCGAGTTATCTACAAAGTTTCCTCTCGCTTCCTTTAACGCTTGATGACGAAACGTCTTTCTCGAGGTTTACGGCAATGCAGCGCAATTGCGTTGCGCTCGTTTCGCTTATTTATAGTTATCGGATTCTTAATTAAGGCGTCGTACTTACGCGTCTACCCCTGGAACTGCGTCGATTGCATTGCTCTCCCTCTCTCTCTCTTCACGCTCGAGCAATAAAATTTTAATGCGAGCACGTGAACGTTTAAGCAGTATTTACATTTTTGTAATTAATAGTTTGGAGTTTTTTTTCCGTTTTAGAACGTAACACTTTTCAGAAGCAGGTGCTTGATGATCTTATTTTGGATTTCGTAGTTGTAAGAGAAATTATTTTTAATTAATGTCTCATTTGCCAGTTTTTTTTCCTTTATTTTTCATTTAAATTCAATTTAAATTTAATGGACGAAACAAGCACGAATCGTAATTTATAAAGGGAATCGTAAAAAAAATTGTTGATACACTTTTGAACGTAATCACGTTGTTTAGCCTCGACTCTGTGGAAAATTCTCTTTCAGATCGTGCAAGGTAATAAATTTATGCGCAAAGCCTTTTCACAAACGAAACTGGCTTAACGTTATATTAATACGTGCTCTTTTTTTTGCATTACTTTTTGTCCAACATCAGTGATAAATTCGCGATGTATTTCGTGGGTAGTCTTTATTTCTTTTTTTTTTAATACCCCGTAAACACAAACACACATACAGAGAAACACAGTGGGTACGGTCGTGCTTTTACATCAGATTTTAATTAAATATCAAAAACAAACTTTTTAAATTTAATGCGATTCCCACAACTTTTCTATATAAAGCTGTATAATAAGGCCGCGCGAGTTTTTATTGCGTCGAGTACATAATGTGATCCAAAACACTTGTTTCAAAGCAATAAAAACAGACGCGCAAAAAGCTTTTCCAACGCCATTTTACATTTTACAAGGCAAATAACATAATTGCCGCAACGTTAATATTTTCAGTAAACTTCGTTCTGTGATACATAGCAAAGGACTTTTTAAAGCAAAAGGACCGGTTTTTTTTTACCAAAACCAGAAACTATGTGCAATTCGCGGTAAATAAAATTAAAACTCAAATTTATTTAAATTCCACACAAACGACACGTGAATTTTCTTAAAAAAGCATTATTTTTCATGCATCGCAACAATCAGCTTAATCATAATGTACATTTCAAATATTCCAAGTACCAGAGTAACCCCTCGCATCGCCTACGCATCGGTCCAAAAGAAGCTAGGCAAAAATTCCCAGCTTTCTCAGCAGTAGAAGAGGGTATGGAAGTGTCGCGTTGGCGCTATAGTGCGCGCGTGGGCAATTTGAAAATTACAGGAGTACAAGTCAGGCCATATTTAATCAGGGTGCAGAAGGAGAGCGAGAAAGGAGTCGGGAGGCCGAGCGAGCCATTGGCTTCTAATTAGAGAAGGTTGCGCAAGGGGGGCTGACGGCGCTGTAGTCGTTAGAAGAGAGTCCTCTGCCGACTGTGACAATCGACTCGGTCGTAAAAATGCAGGAGCGGCCGCTCTATCTACGCGAGCACAGGGCGTCTCCAGCGTTATATAGAGAGAGGGAAAGAGGCACATTACAGGCCCGAGCCTTTGTGCGCCCGCGCGGCCTTCCCGCGACGACGACGTATACCCCCCCTCGCACACGCTCTCTCTCTCTCTCTCTCTCCTCTGGATCCGCTTTCAAAGCGAGTGCCCTTTTCGGCTTCTCGCGCGCGCAAGCGAGAGCGCACGTGCTATCGGATCTGGCGAGATTACGCGAACGCGAGATCAGAGGGCGAAAGAGACAAAGGGGGAAAGAGGCAGGCATAGAGAGATAAGGGCAGCTCGTTGCTCTCTTCTCTCGCCCTCACCTCCCCCCCCAGCCCTCTCTCTTTCCTATCGAACTAAATCAATAGTATTGCGTTTACACGAGAGCCCCCGCTCCTCCTTCTTCTCGGCGCACGCACACACCTCGTCTCTTTTGCCATACCCCCATCGATTCGCTTTTCTCTCTTTGCCCCCCCCCTCTCCTATACACGGGCTACACTCATTTTATTAAGCAACGAGTTCGCGCTCTCGCGAACCAAATGTTTCCGCACGCCATGACGAATTTGAAAATGCAATATCTGCGCCTTCAGCGCGCCAATTGAAACTCTTCCAAAAGTGAGAGAGAGAATAAGAGATTGTTTTATCGTTCTAACGTTCGCGTTTCCGCGAATTGCAAAATGATACGAGGCTCAATAGACGCGTCGACTGGAAAGATCGTTTCTCTCTCCGCTATATGTAAAGCGTATACGAATCGCCTGAACAAATAGCCCAACAGATAAGCGAGGCTTTAATGTAGACGCTTGAGCAAACGTTTTAACGTTTTATTTTGAAACAACACGCGCCTGCGCTATCGTATATTTGTCAAGCGCTGTATAATAGCCAGCAAAAGAAATCTTATGGTTTTGGGTTTGGTTATATACAAAATATAATAAGACGATTATTAAATATTCTTGGGTGGACACCCACAGTCGCCCATCTGTTTTGTCCCCGTATCGCCGCGTATGTCATTAGTCTCTGTCTCTTGCAGTAGCGACTTATCCCGTTTTTTAAAATTTTTTTTTAAATTAATAGCGTATGCGCCATGTGAAGTACTTTATATCTGCGTTCTATTACAGTTTGAATTTTTTTAACGATTCTCACGTGATTTGCCGATTAATCGTTTATTAAAAATTTCATAATAAATTTGAAAACTGCAAGAAACAAATATAAATACCAACAGCAAAACGTAAAATCTTTATTGGAATTTTCTAGCTAAAGTTGCGCAAGCTTCTTGGAAAAAAATAAAGGAAATAGCGGCCAAGAAAAAAAAAGAAAAAGGAGCGAGAGGGGAGAAAAGCAACGAAGATGAATAGAGGGAGGGGAAAGCTGAAATGTTATTAATTATCTCATCTTGCGGCTTTCTGAGAAAAAGTGCTCGGCCGCAACAGAGAGGGAGAGAGAGAGAGAGCGGCATAAGGGCAGCCGGATGGCGCGCAGTCGCCAAGGAAACGGACGACCGTCTCGTCGCATCCCCGCTCGCGCGCGAGGCAGAAAGAATAAAATTAGAAGTCGCTCGGGCTGTGCAAGGAAACGCTGCTAAGGAGCCTCGTCCGACATCCTGCGCTTTACGATCGGCAAGAAAAGCTCCGGGCTATTGAATTAATTCCACGCGCTTCCATAAGCCGTAGGCTACAGAGCTCTATCCTCCCGCATCACTCGCCTTCTTTTACGCGACTGCACACTCGGCAAGAGAATAAGATTTCGTCGTTTCGCTCCGAAATATACCGATTGACTAAACCTGATTCCTATGTAGGTAAGAATTTTCCAGACCGATTGGCCCGATCAAAGAGTCCCGCTGATACTGAAATCTTTAACGTCGTATCGATTTTTCTCTTTCTTTCTGGTTATCTGGCGACACTTTTTTAAAAGTTCATTAATTTTATTGTAGTCGCTTCGAATGATCGAATCAGCCTAAAAATAAATCTCGACATGTAACTGAGTTTCAAATTGCTATAGTTGTTACAAACGATTTCAACACCTGGAACGTAACAAAAAAGAAGCATGTTTTTAAAGTTTCGAAATTTATACTTGGGCTAAAGCTCGCTCGAGCGATTTTGACTTGGCTTGGTGGAAACTACGGTGCTAATCGTCGTGTAACGCCTCCCCGTTATCTTCATAACCCGCAGCTCTAATTTTCGAAACAAGGCTCGGGGAAATTTCCCAGATAAGTCGGATGAACTGGGTAATCTAGACTAGAGTTTCGCGCGCGGGGGCTTTCTGATACCGCGCTGGCCTACCAGTCGGGAAATACATCCGTCGGGAATAATTGGCCCGGCGCTATCAGTTCAATCCACTTGGATACACTTGTCCTGTATTAGAAACGCGTTGAAAATACAAAACGATCCTTATCAATGGCTACGGACGGGTTAATTGTGTTTAAATGAAAACATACACACGCTTTTATGAGAATAACGGACATTTGTTGAAATACACACTTTATTTTCAATACACATCAGCACATTTTGATCAGAAAATTCTTCGTTACAAACTCACTTGAACACGCGCAAGGTCAGACCGTTATTCGTAATTTTTATTTTCAATTTCATTTCTTCCATTACGCTATTGCGGCGAAAGGGAGGAAGCCGACTATATACGCCGAGACCAGCCGCGCGCCTATCCTCGAATCTAGGGGATAAGTTCGCTTTAATTTGGCTCTCGGCACGGAGAGAGAGAGAGAGAGAGCTAGCCTTTGCCAACCCTTGCTCAGGGTCATTTTATATGCGTTTTAATTAATTCAAAGCTGCGAAGCAAGTAGCGCCAGCAGTAGTTGTTGTTGTTGTTGTTGTTGTTGTATAGTAGCTGGCGCGTGCGTGCACCGCAACTTTACGACGCATCGTCCAATCTCCGGGACACAACACGAGCGGGGGGCGCGCAATTTCTCCGACTGCAGCACACTCTTTCGCGCGCGCCTCCCTCTCTCTCTCTATACCCATTCCGTTTAGTCCCGTACTGTCGCGGTGTGGCGCAACAGCAAAGCCCCCAGCGTATCGCGCCGCAGCAGCACCGGTCATTTGTGGTCCACGCAGAGCCGTTTCGGCCTGCTTCGCCTTTTCAGGCTCTGATTTACGCCTCGGCCTCTTACCCTCTCTCGCCTTATGCGTGCCGGCTGCTTTATTCTTGCGACGCGTGCGATTCCGGACATACCCCGCAGTCGTCGATCGATATACGAGTTCATTGGCTGCTCTACACCGTGTAATATATAAACAGCGTCTAGCATTTGAGCTTGTCACGATGAGCCTGCACGACCTTCGATGCTAATTGTTAAACCTAATTCGATATAGTGTTGACAAATAAATTGCCGAAAAACAATCGTTATTTAGCTAATGGTTATTTATGAAGTGTCGAAACACTTGAGTGTCTAATTTCTCTCGAGCAGTCGATGCCTTGTATTAAGAATTCCATTCCAATTATTTCAATTCAAGTGAATTATTTTTATCCGTCCTCGACGCTTAAATATCACGTGAAAATTCGTTTATTCACTATACAATTCATTTAACTTAATAACCGTTATACTTTCAAAGTCAAACCAAGAATTGTCGTAAATTGCGCGCGAAACAGTGCGCTTCTTACGTTATTACCTAGCTCACTTATTAATCGTTGAATAAAATCGGGCTTTGGCGCGAGATAACGCGTGCGGTACGAACACGCTGGTAGGCCCGTCATCCTCAGTCAACGGGTCAATTTAATCGACAGAGAGAGAAGGGGGGAGTGGCTATAGGCAGAGCTCTGAGGTATACTCGAGGCTTAATGCTCGAAGCTGAGAGAGCTCGGTTATACACGCGTCTATCAGAGTAGCGAGGCTGCGACTGAACTCCGACATTGACGCGCACAAGTCAGCGGCAGAGACTCTCTCTCTATCCGAGAGCGGTGGTATATACACGTCGTGCGCGACGCAACGCGATCCCTGCGCACTTGGTTAGGCCGCTACTAATAAGCGCTGCGTCGGCGGAGCGCGCGCGATGCGGTGCCCCCCCCCCCCGCCCCTTCTCGAAAGTGCACTCGGCGCTGGCGCCGCAGCTCATGCATAATCATATATTTACAGTCACCTCCTCCTACTCTACACCACTGGCGCCTATATACCTACTCGCCCCTGCGACTTTCCTCCTGCATGTATAGCTGCGTCCTCCTCCAAGCTGTGTGTCTGGTGTCGCGCGCGCGCGCGCGTCCGCCGCATTACTGGCGCACGAGCTAGCCCTCTCTGGGTATCGCATCGCTCTAATTAAATATTTGCATGCAGGGACAGCAGGCCGCGGACGGTGACCTCTCCACCGCACACGCACCTGCGACTATCTGCGGCGAGTACAGCACGAGGAATTGCCCTACCCACTGACGAACTGCTCTCTACGCGGCGGTCTAAGCTTGCTTAAACCAAGCCGAGCTTGTAAGTTTTAAAGATCCTGCCGAGAATTTTTTATAACACCCCCCCCCCCCGCCGACCCTTTTTTGGCCGCTTGGAAGCATTTTGGTGGTTTGTCCTTCTTTTTCCTTTCTGTTTCTTTTTCTTTTTTCATTTTTTTTTGAATTTTAAAAAGTAGCCATGGTTTCAGCGAATTTTTCGATTTAAATTAAAAATTTTTTAATTAACGAGCTGGTTTTAAAAGTCGCCAGCGGTGTAGGTATTCTGAGAAATAGTAAAATTTATATCGTGCAATTACTCTTGCAATTGTTAAGTAAAAATGAAAATTAAAATTTGTAATAAAGTGTCTAACAAACGTTTAGATCGATTAATTTAACAAAATGTTACTTTCAAGTTTCAAATTGAAAAAAAAATTATTAAATTAACCGTCTAAAAATTGTTACGTCAACAAATGATTTGCTCTATAAAGTTAATCATAATCATTACACAAGACCTAGCTTAAAGAAAATATTAGCCTAGGGCTCGTCATTGCCTGCAGTGGATTTGGTTCCAGCATCAGCCCCTGGCCGTTAATTATAATTAAGTAACGGCGCTAATGATGATAACGAGTAACGCGTTGAAATCCTCGGCGATGAAAGCCAAGGTAAAAAAAAACAAAAACAAGCTTCATAACAATTTATAATAAAACCAACCGGACGACGCCAAACGTCTCTCGGTAGACTCGTTCTTATTTCGTTCCAGCACTTCGTTTTGTCGTTGTTCGCGATCGATTTCTATCTGATCAACACTTCGCATTTAATTGAAATTTATTATTCCGAGAAAGCGTCGCTGAAATTTCATAATTTCGAGAGCTGAAACAACGTTGTCAACGTTAAAGAAACCGCGAATTCAAACCGAACGCGAAGGTTCGGCAAAGAGGACGTTATTTCATTAATTGCAATTTGAATTATAATTTCTCTGAAACGAGAAAGATAGAGAGAGAGACGTTGGCGGGGATTAATAATCGAGTGAAGCTGCATTAATTAGCACTTGATGCTCGACAAAGTCAAAGAAATCCTTTAGCCCCCGCCGGAGCTTGATCGAGAGCAGTGGGTAAACGGATAGGGGGGAGGGAGAGAGTCTGCTTGAAATCTCTTTCAAGTTTGCTCTGATACGCGCGCGAGCTTTTCGTACATAGGACCCCCCCCCTCTGTGCATGCGTGCAGCCAAGAGACGCGGAGGGTTTTTCATTAATATAACCGGGGTGAGGAGGGAGGGGACTGATTCGCTTCTGCAAAGGGTCTCCAAGAGAGAAACTCGCGAGCGTGTGCGTTATAAAACAGCGTTAGTCGCGAAAGAGTCGCGCTGTCCGCGCGATATCTCGTCAACTTTTTTTGTGTAGGGCGCCGCTCGTGAATTATTCAACGGAGAGCGCGTTTAACCACCAGGTGAGAGAGAGAGAGAAGCTGACGCCGAGGGGAGCTGTAGACGCCACAGAACCTACGCGGAAAAGCGTGGATGAGAAAAAAAAGAGGCCTCTACTCGTCCCCCCCCCCCAACCGGCATTTCCGCTCGACCTACCCCAATCGTCCCATCCGAGTCTTTTCGCTGCTTTCTTCTTTATATTATACCCCCGCTATTTTTTAAACTCCGCTTTTGCTCGGCTAACTGCGCGTCTTCGTAGCGCCCCCCGTTCATTTCTTTGTCCAAGTAATTATTCCGAGAGGCGTGTGCGAGATTTTTCAATTGGCTAACGGGTCGTTTTTTATGTCTTATTTGCAGGAGGTGGCGAGTATAGCTGCCTTCTTCATTGATGCGTGTGAAAAAATGCTTTCTCTTTATCGATATCTCGCGATAGCCTTCGCCAGCGTGCCCGAGCACGGACATCGCTCATTCTCTCCCTCTCGGGTAATGCGAAATTCAAAGCGGTTATTCAAAGCAGTTCTCTCTTTCTACGCCGCTTTCTGCCTCTGTTATACGCACTGAAATGCTTTAGCTATTAGATCGCAATTAAGTGCGAGGATACTGACCACTTGAGTCGGCTAAATGCGATTCTCGGCGTCTACACGCGCAATAATGTGCAACAACACGGCTAGTGGCGAAGTTAAAATGAAAAGAGAGTGAGAGAGGAGGGAGAGAAAAGAGAAGGAAAAAAGGAGAAACTGGCATGTATATCACTCCGGCTTCTCTCCATAGACTTACAAATTCACAATTAACAAGCGTCGTTTCTTCCCGTAAATTGTCAAGCCCACTCGTCTCGCTCATTTACTTAATGACGTTTTAATGCGCGCTCACGTAGGCGTACTCAGCCGTACGCAGCCTCTGTCTGCTTCTCTGCTCCGTTGACACAGATATAAAAAACCAAGAGGCGGCCGAGGGAGGAATTAGAAGGAAAGAGAGAGAGAGAGAGAGAGAGAGAGAGGGGAGAATAAGCTAGCCGCGTCTGACCATTTTAATTTTTCGCGGAGTAGCGGAGAAAGAGAGTAGCATAAAAAAGAAAAGCGAAGGAAGAAGATAGAGAGAGAAGCAGAAAAATCACGGGAGTACGGTGCAAGAGAATCGCGCGCGGTAGCAGCGAGCTCGCGCGACGGCCATTAGCTTAATTAGTTTGTCCAAGAGACGAGGAGATGGTCAGGGGGGCGTGAGCGGAGGAGAGACGGGAGCGAGCAGTCGCGAATGTCGCTGCGGAATGGAAAAACAGGCCGACGAGAGGGGAAGAGAGCAAGTCCCTTGAATGACGGGCAAAACTGATTGTCTTTTGTCGGGCGGCCTCGCGGTTGAAAAGGCTCGCTCTCCGCGTCGCGCGCGCTTTCTGTCTCCTGCCTCCCCCTCCAGCCCCCGTCAGCACGGGGTAGACCTCGTGCTCCCTTGGTCTTTTCGCGCATCACGCGCATTACCTCCATACACACGAGACCCATTCAAAGTCTCTTTCCTCGCGGGCAGAGAGAAAGAGAGAGAGAGAGCAAACAAGCTCTCTCTCTCTCTCTCTCTCTCTCTCCCGTAGCAGGCTGGCGCCGGCAGGGACGCTGCAGGGGCAGGTGTATAGCTGCAGAGCAGCCTCTCATAATATCGGGGATGATTCTAGCAGGGGGGGGGGGCTTGCTCGCGACGAGTATATACGACGAGTAGGCGGCCGGGAATTTGCATTTACAAATCTGGCACGCAGCACCGACTGCGTGTCCGTGCCCCCCTCTCCCACCGTCCGCGAGCCGCGACATTCCGGATTACGGCCTCTTTCTATCGCGTTTCTGCACTGTCGCTTGCCTGCCCCCCCCCTCACCTATATGACCATGTGCGTATACGAAGAGTTCATGAATCATCGATTCTACCCTGGCTGCTGCTGCTGCTACTGCTATGGCGTTGATGCAGCGCGTGGCAGAGCAAACGAGCTGCTAGCCGAGTGTCGCTCTCTCTCTAGGGCTCGTTCCATTATCGCCTCGCGGAATATCCCTTTGGCTTGATGGCCGAGCTGATCAACCGACGAGTGGTTTTGACCTGCGCGCACAGATAGCGAATGGCTTGCCTCACCCCCTTGACCGCCCCACCTCTCTTACTCGGCCATCTCCCCCCCCCCCCCCCCCCTCGGAGTATACTCGGGTTTAATTACATTCGAGCTGCGTGCGCGGCTGTGTATATCGAGTGCATATGACGCGCGCGGAATTTTCCAAGGAAAAAACATGTCGAACAAATAGCGAGCTACCCCCGCCCCCCTTGCTATGGTTTTGATTTCTCGCTCGTTGATTATTTAGACGTGCGATTGATTGGAAAGTGTATTCACGCGTCTGTTACTAGATGCGTTTAGTTTGCTTGCTTTGAAATCAAAGCCTCGCGGTAGGGGACGAGGCGAATGGGACGTGATTATGCAGCGCAGAAACAGCAGTCGCGGCAATTAATTTCCCGAAATTACTTGATCAATCATACGGCGCGAAATTTCGCGGCCCTCAATGTCTCGGCAAGCTTGAATATACTGGTAAATTAGCAGTGCCCTGATACACTTGCCTCCTTTCCCTCCCCCCCTATCAAGCATGGGATGTGCTGTAAACGCTTGGTGATTCTTTGAGTTCGCAGCGAAAGTCATTTGAACAAGCATTTGATTTGTCTGTTAAAGGGAGATGTTTTTCTTAGCAATATTGCTTGTAAACGTGCATTGCGTAAGCAATTCTTATTTTTTTTATCGTTTAATAGTGTAAAAACAACTTTTTGTAAGGCTACGTTGTGGGATGTATAAAAGAAAATCACCAAAACGGTAAATGAGGCTTCGTTGTAAGAGCAATTAAAGATTATAATTAAAATTGTGATTGATTATGAATTATCTGGGAAATTGAATAAAACTTTCTTTTCCAAGAAATACGCAGTAAATAACGATTGATTACTTTCCGTATTGTAATTATATCATTCAATCAAATTTCAATTCTACTCTCGTTATACGAATAAACAATATTTCCACGAATAGCTCGATATACACTGTAATAGGAAAAATGAGAAATTTACGCAAAAATTTATAAAAACGAATCATTTAAATTATTTACGTTCGAAAATTCTGTAATTAACAAAACATAATCTTCGATCTTACACTTTATTCAATACAGACGCACAAAATACAGCGCAACTCGAACATTACGAAAATTCAAGTAGAAAAGGTCAAGCGTGGTCAGACGCACCGCTCAATCCTGTGTATCGACCAGTCATTTTCCTCCTTGTTACCTTGTATACAAAAGCTAACGATTGAACGAGGATCTTGAGCCCTCGGCACTTGGGCTTTACTCGGGCGATAAACAAACCTGCGAGAGCTTGTGTATTTCGCTACTCGTCGCTCTATCTCCCCCTCCACCTTTAAATAAAACACTCGAGACACGCGGGAGATTAATAATCTAAGCAACGCGCCCCTAAGACTCTCCTTTTCCATTCAATCCTCCTCCTTCCAGGCCTGCTCCTTAGAGCGTACAGCGTGGGCGAGCGGCTTGGAATGCGCCGGGGAGGCCATTATACGCGAGAAATTGGCCGGCGGGAATCTTTATTACCAGCATTTTCCTCTTTATTCGCCGACCGGGCCTCTCTCTCTCTGGCGCCTCCCATACCCTCCAGAACGAAGGGGAAGGTGGAAGAAAAAAGAAGAGAGGGAGGTACAGCAGGCATCATTCCGTTATTTTCTTTTTTCTCTCTCTCCTTTCTCGGCCGGCCGCGTCGCTTTCTTTCATTCGAACGAACGTGAAAGATCGCACTTCCGGCCCGCTGGCTCGCGCTGTTTGTTTCCAAGGGCGGCGGCGGGGGGTAAGGCAACGATAAAGGAGCCACACGCCGGATATTCTCGCGTGAAATTAAACTTCATCTCTCCCGCGGCTCTAACTTTCTCTCTCTGTTTTCGTCTGCTTTTCAAACGAACGGAGGGATATCATCGGCAGAAAGAGGAAGAGAAAGAGGGGGATAGTTGGGAGCTTAGAAAGGAGGTGAGCAACTGCTGCGGCAAGAGAGACGTTTTCTCGTTTACGAGGATTGGCGTTCGGGAGAGAAGCACACGGGGCGCGAGAAGTGGAGGAGAAAAAATTCATTTCGCTCTCGTCGGCCCGCCGCCGCGCGCGCGCGACGTTTGTAATTCAAGCGGAGCGAAGAGCCGTGATTTATGGCCGTCGTAAAAGGCCAGGCACACGGCCGTTAAGGATATCATATGCAGTGCGCGATGCGACGCGTTCTTTAAACCAACCCCCTCGGCCCGTCGTACACAGAAACGCGCGCGCGCGCAGTCATGCTCGGAGAAAGAAAGCTCGTATGAAAATTCCGTAACTCTGCTTAATAAATCACTACCGAATCTGTCTGCTCTGGCTTATATTTTTTTTGTTGCTTAGTCCGCGATGGTGTAAGGAGGGAGTAAGGTTAAATTTCCGGCCGACAAGACGTATTCGCAAACATTTGTTTGGCGAGGCGCGTATGTGTTTTTCTCATTAAAATAAATGCGCGGCCGATGGCCGCGAGAGCGAGAGGGAAAGATAATTGCGGAGGACGGGGAAAGTTCAAGCGAGAGCGTCGCGTGATGCATTAGGAGAATAACGAAAAGGAAATGATGTGTCTACACTTTCTTTTTACTAAGCTTGTGCGTTGTTTGGAAAAGAGAATAAATAAATAAGCGAAAGAAAACGACGAAAACGAAAGAGAAACAATGAAATAATACGGTTTTTGTTGTTGTTGTTATGCTTTTGAAATAAAGTGCAGCGAGGTTAATTCAGTTTGTCGAGTTAGAGAGATATATAAAGTTACAAAATTCACTCGGCCGAGATGTATTATAATACCGAGTCTTCGGCTGGGATTAAGATGCACATTAAAATACGAACGATAATCAAGCGGAACTCGTTCTCCAACTTTTAACAATACAATTTATCTCGGAAAAGAGAGGACCAGAGCGAGAGAGGGGGGAGGGGAAGAAAAAAAAAGGCCGAGACGATATCCAACTCGATGCAGCCCTCCCTCTCGTCTCTCCTCTGTTGGCGGTGGGCGCGCGAGGTGCAGCCTCCCTGTGTCCATCGCGCCGGCTTTCTCCACCCCTTAACCCTCGCTCTGTGGCCCCAAGCATTTCTCAACGTCAGCTACTTTGTCCTTCTCCCGTGTCGCACTTTCCCGAGGCAGAGGCTACTTAACCGTGACGACCCCTAGCCCGAGAGCAAGAGAGAGATAGAAAGGTAATCTCGTTTCGCGAAAGATGCTTCGTCGGCCTCATTCCCCCCACTCCCGAGTCTACCTCCCGTGCTCTGGGTCTCCAGTATCATCCTTTAGTTTACGTCTCATTGTCGTACCTGCCACTCTCGCTTTCAGCGCAAATCCAAGGGATGAGGCTGCCCTCTTCCGCCTCGCCCGATGGAGCCTCATCCCCGGCGGGTTCTCTTTTAATGCTGCTTGCTGTTAATTTATCTTGCCGCTGAATCGCTACGTTTTCTTTCTTTCTCTCACTCTCTTATCTCCCGTGCGTTGTAAAACCAAGAGCGCTGAGTTCACTGGGAAAAAGCTTCCGAATCATCTTTGGATTCTTCACCTTACGGTTTCGTGTTACTTTACCTTTTTTTTTGCAGGTGTACATATTTTTTTTATATCAAATGTAATACGAGGTAAGGAAAATTAATTAACAACTTGAAAAAAATAGTATACTTTTCTCTTGTCGAGTGGGTTGTGACCTACATATTCACCAAGAAAATATCCTTATGGTAAAGATGTTTCAAATCCAATTGTTTTTCGACTCAAATAAAAGACCACATGAGATTAACATTTTGACACTCGAGATAACCGTGAGCTTTCACGTGTACATTCTGCTCAGACATTACAATCTGCTCGATTATCAAAAGGGCAATATAGCAAGATTTACAATTAATCAGGCGCAATCCTCTTGACGAATGTCAACTTCCGCGTCGTTCCCTCAATTCTCTCTGCTCTTTCTCTTTTACGACCGACTGCACACGATTCCTGCGCTCAAGGCACCTACGAAGAGAAATAACCGGGCTGTGTTTCCGGTGCCGGCAGCGCGGTAACGCCGCTCAACACACACACACCCCCACACATAAGCGCGCATTCAGACATAGCTACACATGGCCACTCACTGAGGGGTTTTATCGAGATGAAAATGGGAGAAATCGGCCAGGTCGATCGAAGTAATTCCG
Source organism: Anagyrus pseudococci (assembly GCA_030522585.1). Taxonomy (NCBI): domain Eukaryota; kingdom Metazoa; phylum Arthropoda; class Insecta; order Hymenoptera; family Encyrtidae; genus Anagyrus; species Anagyrus pseudococci. The sequence continues at coordinate 22,437 of JAPYYQ010001252.1, forward strand.
TCGCTCCCGTCCGCTCTCACCATAGTCCATCTCGTTTCTCTCTCTCTTTCTCTCGCAACGCTGGCGGCGACGACGCGCGCGAATGGCTGCTCCTGGAAATTCCCGGCGCATTTATCCGGGAGCGTCTGCGAGAATTATTACGCGCCAGGCTGCTGCTGCCGTGTACGGGGCTCGAGCGCGTATATACACACATTGGTACGTTAAGCTTCCAATTACCGGGCCGAACGGGCGGAGCTCGCGCGGAGAAAGGGATCGCTGGGGGGATCAGCAGCGGGAGGAGCTTGCGTGAGTGAGAGAGAGAGAGAGGATCTCGACCGAATGGCCAGAGAATGGAGAGTAGCCGAGCATGGGTGTAAAGCGAATGTCGATGCAGCCCTCTATAGCCGGCTGTATTATGTGCGGCTTTTAATAGAGTCGTCCTTCCTTCCTCTCTCTCTCTCTTTCTCTCTCTCTCTCTCTCTCTCTCTCTCACTCCCTCTTACTTCGAGCATGTGCCGCACTGTCGGCTGAATCGTTTAAAATTTTGCGACGACTTACGAACTCGATACTTTAGCTTGGAACTAAAGGCAACAAATAATATTTTTTTTCGAATTGTAACTTTTTTTGTACATTGTTTTTTTTTCAACTGAAAGTTGCGGAATTTTCTTTTACATCGGTTTGTTTATTTATCGGATACGTTATTAACCGCGATTCGAACAAAAGGTGTAATTTGAAAATTGAAATGTGGCTTATTGTGTGCGTTTAAAAAAAGCCAGCATAATAAAATCGGCCGAAATACCATTGTATCGTTCATTAATGATTTCGAGTTAATTGAATTGTATCGATATATAAGTACAATACGAAAAATGACAAACGTTAAGTCGTTTCAAAATTTTCACGAGCGGCATTATACGGTAATACCTTAAGCCGAAAATTGTAACGTTACGCTTCAAAGGGCAAATTCCGCAGATGGCTTAACGGACAAACTATTATGGCTTAATTGATGCAAAATTGAATTTCCTTACATTTCGAGCGACGACTCTACTCCCCCGGCACAAGTTCCTTCGTAAATAAACGATTTATGCACTCGCCCGTTGTATACGCACTTGCTCCGCCGGGGCATTAACACAACCCCACAGTGTACAGAGGGAGAGAGAGAGAGAGAGAGACGTGTAACGAATTTTCGCGCGCAATATTGTAACTCTGGGATATGGGTAGACGTGGGGTCTACGAAGAGACAAAATTGGAAGGTAACTGCATCATCGGCACACCGTTCTCGCTTTCCCCCCTCCTAATTTGATAATCCATTGGTCAGCCGCGTTTACCGTCTGGATAATCCTTGTTTTCCATTGTTTTCCATTTAATAAAAGCACTTGTTATTCTGTGCCAGTGTTTAGGTTACAAAATTTTTATTGATAGAATAGAAATATTAAAATGCGAAAGTAATTATAGACGATTTTAAATTTTGCTACGTAGCTTTAAAAAAAAATGTCGACGATGCAAACAACTATAAGTATAAAAATTTCTACGATGGATTTGTAATGGTTTCGTCTACTTTGTATCCCTATCAAAACGTATAAGTATATTTTTCAATGTACCCGCCCTACGCGAACTACGTGATCAGGCTAAGCCAATCGTAGTTACGAATATAAAGATTTGTTTATGAGACAGACGAAACTTAACCGAACCTGCTAGGGTGGGGAGAGAGATATCTCTCCCCACCCTCAGCACACTGTAGTCTTTGTACATTCGCTGTGTAAAGGGAGTGCGCTTGATCATGCCAACACTCGACCTTTTCATTCCTCCTGTGGATGGCTTATAGTTCGGTCATTCAATATTAAGTTTAACTTTGTAGCTTAAACGTATCTAACGCAAAAATACAAAGTTAATCATGAAGTCTACACTGATCGCTTTTATTTTAATCGCCGTAATTGCAACATCTGGTAAGCCTTGTTTTAAATATTTCTTAAACTTTCTTATTTTGCGGGACGATCTTTTTAAATTTATTTAAATTTTTTTTTTTCATAAGATTTTTACTTTTACAACTTTGTACGTTAAATATGTAAATTTAATCGTTTGTATCTGTAATAATAATTTTGCTACCATAGAAATAATACGATTACATTAGTTTTTTATACAGTCAAATAACATTTTTTAATTTTTCTTTACAGCTAACGCTTTTTGCGATGACGCAACTTGTGCGCTCTCCTGTTGGCTTGCAGGTTATCCGAATTATTTGTGCACCGACGATACGTGTTACTGCGTTAAGTCCAAATCTGAAAAATTGGCTACAATTGTGAATAATCGCTTGAAGAATCAGTTGGACAACAAGAATTAATTACTTGCCATGATCAGTTTGTATATCTATCACATTTCTCATGACTACCGCAACTGATTGTATGTTGCAATTTTATATAAAATAAACCTCTCAAATGTGAACTGTTTCATTTCATATTTTTTTAATTTTCACGATCATCAATTACTCGTTTGAGTCGAACGATTACGTTGTTTGGTCATAATAGTAAATTTTTATTGTGTTATTCGTGATTTTCTAAAATCTAATTTATAAAGTGCAATTTTTCAATTGTATATTCATAAATATAATAATAAATGACCGCGCTGAGTTTAGGATGATATATAGATTGCTGTGATGTATGTGTTTTCATTAATTAATCTAAATTGAAGCTAAAATTTTAAGAAAAAAAATTTATTGGGACCAGTTCAACGAATTAAAAGGAGCAGATTTAGTGTATACGTAGTGCTCGAAAAAACGATAAATAGAGATGCAACGCTCTTATCGCTGTTTTTAACGATAATGTTATATTTTTTTCATTAATCATTATTTTGAGAATTCGGTTGGTTGTATTTTGCTGGTGAAAAATTGCATGACCGTTAATTTTAAAGGGCAATTGGATTCTTACCAAGGATTCCCGTCTCGTAAAGTAACAACAATCGTAAAGAAATAACAAATTGTGATATTTTACTTTTTTTTGTCATTGAAATGTTAAGCAAATGATTTAATAAAAGTATCTGCAGTCACGAACAGGATTAAAACAAATTTGAAAATATAAAAAATTTTAAAATAATTTGCATACCCTTACGTATTTTTCTTAGTAACTCGATAGATAAATATTTTCTAAAGCCATACTATACATAGTATCATATACATAATCTATTGAGTTACTCAGAAAAATGCGTAAGGATATATACATTACTTCGAAATTGTTTTCGAAACCGTAAGACTAAAACTCGAGACGCATCAAGATAACGTTATCGGTCAGTTTGGTCCGATGTGAAACGCTATTGTTGCAGACCTCCAGGACCGTTGGATATTAAGTTTTATTCTTCCGTGAATAATTTTCGTAAATCAAAGGAGATGCTTGAAAACATCAACTGCATTTCGTTACACTTACTTTTTACGGTTTGAAAATAACAGACAATGCGTCCCAATATTATTTTCTACGAAAATCAACAGCCCAAGGTTATATCAGTATTAAACTCCGATCGTCGCTTTATGCCAAAGACAGCCGAGTAATAGCGCGTAATAGGCTAAAAAGGCAAGGGCATCTGGCCCTCGTAGCATCGCTGCATTAATACCTCCCTACTGGTAAAAATGATTTGCGATACTTTGCCCTCTCCCCTTCCACTCTTCTCTCCCTTTCGCTCAATGGCTTCCGGCTAAACGAGAGTTTTAAGAGCTTTCAAGTCCCGCAAAGCCGAATAACAATCTCCTCTGCAGGCAGCTATAACCATCGGGCGTGGTGGTGCGGTTAAAAAGAAGAGAGAGAGCAAAAAAAGCTCGCAGGACCTTAATCGTATACGTCCGCAAGCTGCGTTCTATGACGTTGAATTTAATCGAGGCGAGATCGTTAAAACTGCCCCCGCTCTCCCTCTCCTTCTCCGCAGCACACCTCTCTCTCTCCCTCGATTGCGTCCGATTGCTCGTCCTCCAGTTCCCCGGGCGCTCTATATCAATTAGCGAACCGGGAGGGAAAAATCCCCGAAGTTTGACGAACTTTTTTAATGGCCTTCGACGAGGCGGAAAGGAGAGCGCGCTCTGGCATCTGGAAAATGACGGAATAAAAAGGCGCGCGATGGCGCCTAAATGAACTGCCGCTGCTGGGAGGAGTAGCACGAAAAAAAAGTGTCATTGAGAAGGCCGTTTTCGTTGAGAGCCAGAGCTATATACGCTCCTGTCGGTTGGATATGCTGGAATAAGAGGTAGCGGAGGGGGAGGAAAAAAAGAGACACGCTCTCGAGGTCTATTTTCATGCTCCGTCGCGAGAGAGTATATACAGAGCGGCTTGCGTGGACGGAAAGAAAGCCCCGCGGCGTAGAAAATCTGCGAAAGAGTCGAGCTAAAGGAGAGAGGCGAGGGAGACGCGCGCCGCTGGATGCTGCGCGTGAGTATTTACGCGCGGGGCTGCCGGGGGAGAGCCTTAATAACGTCCAGCGAACCGAGCGTGGCGCGGCTGTGGCAGATCTTGGCACAATGGGAAAACGGAAAACAATGTGCTTTCCTCCCCTCCCCACGCCTGCCCAGTCTTTCACTCTCGGGGCGAGCTTTCTCTCGCTCGCTCGCGCCCTCTCTCTGCTTTTCTTATTTTTCGTTTGCCAGCGGCTTTGTACCGCGACTTTTTGCCCTTTTTCTTGCGGCCTTCCTACCTCTCTCCCCTTTTCGTATTTACCAACATCATCTCCTACTCCCCCCCCGTCCTCCCTTCTTATCCGCTCGACCACTTTTTCCCTTATTATGTACAATGTATGTCACGGTTAATCTAACCGAGCAGCCCCATTCTCCGTCTACTCTTTACAAGCTCTTTCTTTCTCTCTTTCTTTTTCGAGCAGCTATCGTGACTTGTAACACATTTGCGCATGGACTTACATTGCGTCCGCAAGATGTCTCGTACAGCCCAACGAATACTCACATTGTAAATGTATATCCGCTAGTAAATTTGCGCAGGACAAGGGGCGAAGGAGCGCAAAAATTTAATGCCCCTCGCTGTGCTTATGCTCTCTCTCTCACTCGCCGACCGAGGGAGCGCGCTTTTTCCAGCAGACCTCGAATTACTCAAAATTTAAAGTTAAATTAGTTTCTGCTTAGCCCCATCCTTCTCCTCTTCCTATCATGGCTATACAGGCCGCGCCGCTAGTAACCAAGATATAAACATAACGCCGGCGCCCTCTCGAAAACTTCGAGTCGTTAAAATTTCAATACTTCACGACCCACTTTTAAAGCGCAGCACACGCATAAGCAAGCGCGAGAAACAACTCGTATATAGTAACCTTACACACTCCTCCGATTCTATATGCGAGAGCTGCCCCCTCCCCCCCCCCGTATTATACCACAAATGTTTCATATCGCGTACATAATCGAGCCATTTCCCAGTCTCCGCGTTAAAAATCGTATTACACGTTCTTACTCGCCTTTATTTTTTTTTTTGCTCTTAGAGTAGCGGCAGCCGCAAGAACAGGCCGATAAGCCGATCTAAACGACGTCTATATACGCCGTTTTATTAATTTCCCTCTCGCGCTACCACCGACGACTCATGAATTTTGGAGAAGGACGTGCGCAAAAGTCAAGCCCTCCCTTCGCGATCACGCTCGCATACGCGCCTCTTAAAAAGCCCTTTAAAATCCAGTAAAAGGCAGGGAAGGGGCAGGCGATAAGTGCCTTTGTAGGCTGAGGGAGCGATACAGGCACGAGAGAGCGGGTCGAAGGTAATTAACGCGTGCTTTAGCCGCTGATTTCTGTATGCTTCGGCAGGCTCTCTCTCTCTCTCTCTCTCTCTCTCTCTCTCTCTCGCGAGGCCGATAAGCAATCTTATCGCGCGTATAGACGGCCTTCGACTTGCTCTCGCTATACTGGGCGCGGACTGATCTCATCGCTCCCTCTCCCTGCAGAGTCGTCGCGTGTGCGCGAGGCCGTACGTCTTATAAATCCTGCGCATTCGCGAAAACAATTGCTTTTATGCCTAATTACAGATTCAGCGGCACTCGGCTCCGCAGCTATTAACGGACCTGTTTAGAATTTGAGCATGTCGGTTCGAGTTTCATGGTGGCCAGTTGCGATAAGAAACGCTCGCCGCGATATAGGAGCTTCGTCATCCTGCAATCCGAGCATTGCATTCGATTAATTTTTTGATCTTTCAGCCGGTTCGCTCTTACATAAATATCGAATTAAGAAAGTCTATGACGCCGTCACTTAGAGTTATTGACAAAACGGAAGTCGCATAAGGTTCTTCAGCCTTGTACATTCTGAATGAGAAATAGGCTGCGATGACGAGCTTGCGCGCCGGTACTCTCTAACGCCGATTTAGCTCGAGATAATAACGGAATTAAGGCGGTCGTTATGAATATGACGAGCTTCGCGAGCACCCAAATTACCCTTTCGCAAGAGCCAACAAAGTCTAAACAACTCGAAAGAGAAAGAGAGTGCACAGACATTGATGCGCCTTAAGACTCAGCTTGCGCTCTCTTTTTCTCTCTTTTTTTTATTTCATGCTTTGTATAAACGATAAATTACGGCTGGGAGTAAAAAATTATGCTAATGCCCCCCACTCTTGACTGTCTGAAACATGGAAGGGCTCTATTGCGACAAAGTGGCCGGGCTGCACGAGGTCCGTGCTGTGACAAGGGAATGACTCATTAGCCCGCTAGTAGCGGGCCGTCTGCATTTTTTAAGCGATGCGAGGATGCCGACGACCTCCCACCCCTATGTTGCTATTCTACGGGCGAAATGCTTTAAGGACACTTTTTCTCTGTTTCTTTTCTTCCTACACCCCCCCCCCTTTTTTTGACGAAATTCTAGAAAATTTTCACGAGAGAAAACACGACACGACGCTCTGGGATGGTGAAAAAATGCACGCGCAAAGTTGATCTATTATGCCCGGCTGCGAATAAAAAACAAACAACAAAACGAGCGTCTGCAATTGTTTACTATAGTGCTTTACGCTGGAAATTTTCGTAATTGCTTCGAATACGTGTATAAAACATTCTTCGCTAAACGCGATTCCTTACAAAAGTGCTCGAGCACCGGGCGCTAAATTAGCTGCGCTTCGCCCGTTATAAAGACTCGCTCTCTCATCCGTTGTAAAACATCATTTAGCGAAGGAGGAATGTAACTTTGAAATTGGGCCATTCTTCATGGAAACTTGCGTAACGGCGCCCGGATAATAAAGGCAACTCGCGCGCGCGTAAAGCCGCGTAAATTAAAACGACACGGACTCCTTGCCCGTTTCGAATACACCCTCGTCCATTCATTCCTTTCCCAAAAATTTTCATTCCATCCTGGATTAATAATCTTCGTCCCCCCCAGACACCAAACCAAAAACTCGTTTAATAAACCTTCATAGTTCAGCAACGCAAGGAGGGACTTACAAAAGATCCCTCTCGTTAAAACACACCTTTTCGCCAGTCGTTAAACGCGAATCAATTACTTTCCCCGAGACCAGCGCTCGCACACGAGTATCCCCCCCCGGGGACCAGCCCTCTACACGGCGTCAATCCTTTTTCCCTCGTCCCTCATCGTCGCCTTAATGCTCCCCTTCATTTTGCAGTCGCTAAAATGAACAAGGACCCTACCCCCTACTGAGAAAAACGGGGTCGCGAGCTTTCTCTCCTCCTCCCCTTCCTGCCTCTACACTCGTAAATGCAAATAAACAAGCGAGAGAGAGAGAGTGCCCGCGAACTGGAGGGAAAAGAAAGAATGCGGGGGAAAGAAGCGAGAGAGAGAAGAAGGAGAGAGAGAGAGAAGCGTAGGAGATAAGGACCGACGGGGAATTTTAAGCAGACGAAAAGAACATCGCTCAGAAGCGGAGACCCAGATTCGACTTGGTGAGGGGGGAAGAAGTGAAAAACAGAATTTTAAGGCAACGGAAAGATTAAATGCCCGACGAATTTCTGTCTTTATGTTACCGATTTGCCTGCGTATATATATATACATTTACGTATACTTTTGGGCTTTACGTCTTGTATACCAATTTCGAGAGGCCGTTACAACTCCGGGCGAACGTTGTAATCATCCCGAATTGCTGTAATTACCGTAATGCGTATTTCGCTACAGATGCCGCGCATATAACTTTGGAAATAAAAGGCAAATAGTGTTTCGCTGCTTTAACAGACTGAACACCCCTCGCCTTCCCCCCCCGCAGGGGGTCACAGGGAAGTCGCTTAACCAAACGAGCGAAACTTCGTTAGTCGAAGTAGCTAAGCAAGCTCGATCGTTACAAATTCATTCGAGTCCAACTCGATTGACGTTTCAGCTGTGGACGGGGCAGGAGAGGAGGGGGGGACGAGGATCGATTTCGAAACGAGCTACAGTCTCGCCGCTCTTGCCGATAAGATCCTTTTCTCTTTCTCTCTCCTTCTTTCACTAAGCTAGCGCAAAAAATCAAGTCGTTTACCTACGACTCTGCTGGCGCAGTCAAAATTCTTCTTCTTGTCCCCCTCCTTCTCGACGTCATTGACATCTTATCAAACCTATTCCTCCTTTTCATCTCCATACACTCGAGAGGACTACCCCTCTCTCTCTCGGCTCGTCTTCTTTTCTCCTCTCGGAGTATCGAAAGACAAAGAGTGACTCGGAAGACGCGGAGAGGCTCCGGGGTAAAAGAGAGTATAAGATAAGCAGAGTCGACGTTTCAACGAGAGAGAGAGAGAGAGAGAGAGAGAGAGAGAGAGAGAGCAAGGAGCAAGGGACGCGCTTGCCGAAACTAAAACTAACTGTAACACCACGCGTATAACTGCATAACTGCATTACAGGCCCTGGCACTTGTATAAATTAACTCGAATCTCAAGAAGTAAGTACCGTCAGAGAACGAGCGAGAGAGAGAGAGAGAGAGCGAGTTGAGGCGCTACTTGACTTGCTAATGCTATTTACCAACGAGCGGCCCAAGAGAGAAAGCCGACCGACTACGACGCTGCCGCGCGCTCCCGTATCAGTCGTCGCACCGCAGAAGTCGGCGAGCGCCTCCTCCGCATCGCGCGCCCACGGATGCGGCACTCTCTTAGAAGAACCTATACCCTCTCCTTGCCTTGGCCTATATCGCTTATAACTGCGCGGAGGACTAAACGGAGGGATCGTTAGTGACTGGGGGGGGGGGGGGGCGGGCGCGAAAAAGACCGGCATTCTTTTCCCCGTTGCTCTTCGCATAACGATCGGGCATTTAAATGGGCCTGTAGTGCATGTAAATAAGCAAGGCGCTACTGACGGACTGGCGTCTGCCTGTTTTGGACGCTGCGCGTACAAGCTTTGCGGAAATGACAAATTTTTATTGTTAGCTTGCTCGATATGCATTTCACCGTACGCTCGCGGTTTCTCAAAGTTTGACTCTTCATAATGGAAAAAGCTCGATGCTCCTCGGATATTTAATGCACGATTCGTTGAAGCTGAACTGTTCTTATTTTCGTCCGTTGGCAAGTAGATGTACGGGTGATAAAGTCGACGACGAGTCGAGTTCTAAGTATGACTTGTATTGAATATTTTAACAGTAATTCTTTCATCAATTCGCGTGAGTCTGTTATCTTAAAAATAGAACATTTTGCTCGACGGGATGTGCATTCTTATATTTACGAACGATCAGTTTTTTTTTCTGTACATTCACTTTACGTAGTATACGCTCCTCTTGATAAGATATTTTTGCAGTTTTATCCAAAGCATCCGTCCACTGTTATTCGCTGTATTGATACCATTTTGGCGGTATGTATACCATGCAGTTATGATAAATAAAACTTACTTTATCGTATACGCAAATACAGCGTAAATACATCAGTCCTATATGAGAAAAAAATCAGTAAACAAGATGAAAACAATCAATCAAAATCTTTTTAATTGTTTAAGAAAAGTTATAGCGTTATTGTAGACTTAACGATCCCTGGAATTTCCATGTTATTGATTAAGCATAGAATTGCGTGTTGATAAAATGATAAAGATGTTTACGAAGAAAGTGTACGTGCCAAGTCACAAATGCATCTATATTGACGTAGTTCGTTTCATTTGAAGAACCAACTGGACCGAGAAGCGATTTTCCAAATCAATTTCATCGACTTTCACTTGTCAAGTACAGAAGAAGCTGCAATGACGACTACACAGCGAATCTCGGTCCTATCGCCATTACGAGAACTTCGTAATGAATCGTTAGCGGGCGGAAAGTAGCTTGGAAAGCGCCTGGCCTATACACACACGCGCGTGCTAAGAGTCGCACCAAATCGCCACTTTAGATTTCGAGTTTAGAAGCCGGGCACACACGTACACCTTTATATCCAGACGTCGGCGGTGCGTAGTTTCGCGGCGTCGACTCGCTCTCAACTTTGCGCGCGCGGTAAAAACTTTCGGCCGAAAAACTTTTCAGCCGACGTCCCGATGTCAACGCCCGTTATCGCGCAGACACGCTGACATTCGGTTCTTCGGGGAATTCTCCTTGAAGTTCAGCAAAAGCAGTGGTTTTAAAGTCATCCAGTGTGCTTGCGCTCTTGTGAAAATAATTTTTTTTTTTCGAGTAATTATTTGGAAGTTAGTGCACAAGCCGCGACGAAGTTTTGTATTACGTGTTTTCCCGATTGTCAAGCCAGCAAGTAAGAACAATGGAATTCCTTGTAAATTCAATAGTATGTATATATGTAGATGTATATATATACATATCAATTTACTACAGTGCGTTTAAAGCTAATAAACGTAATATACGTATCGATTACATCGGCTGTGTACATCATGAGCCATATTATAGAACGACATTCTTTGTCGGATCACAGACCAGAGTAGACGCCTTAATTTTTTTATTTTTACGGTTTAATAGCGTGGTTTTTACGTAAACGAAAGTGTCAACGTAAGTTTTTATTTTTTAATTCTACTTTAACAAGACTTAATCAAAATTTGTTTTTATTAAAACTACATTTAAATTCAGTGATTTGCTTTCATTGTAATGATATTGAAAAATCTTATCAAGGTAGTTTAAAACGAAAACTTTTTTTTACTTCGGATAACAAAATTAGCCTTATTATTTCAAAAAATATATTTTAAAATAAATTTTTTAAAACACTAAACGATTTTAGCACATTATAATGTAAGAAAGAGAAATGAGATTACTGCTTTGTGCGACGTTTCCGTTCGACCAAAGAGAGGCTGGTATGTAAAAATGTAAAAACAAATAATTTTCGACACTCCGTGCGTGAAGCTCAAGCTTTACTGAATTCCATCGCACGAGAAAGAGATTCTTGTCGAAAACGTCACACAAGGCAACAATCTACTTCCCCGCAATAGTATCGAAATATTAGTTATGATAGTGCTTGACTACTACAAAATTCTTTAAAACAAATACCCTCCTCAATATAATCTAATCTTAAATTTGTTTAATAGGTTGTAAAATAAATCAAATATAACTTAGTGAACAACTATTATTAAATAATGGATGTTAATCTTGAAAATATTGTGGACAATATAAAAAAATTAAAATTAGAATGTCCATTTACATGGACTTTTTTTAATTATGACCAAATTATGATTGAAACTAATGAAGAGCCAGAGGAAGAGGAGTATTCAGATGACGAAACTAGTCATTTTGAAACATCATCTCCTCTATCATCGTTAACATACTTTACAGTACGTATTTATACTGCAATGATGGTAGAAAAAAGTACACAAGAAAAAATTTTATACATGATAAAACAAGGTAGTAAAGATTTAATTGACCTCAAAAATCGGTAATTTGATGAACAAATTATACTATTAAATAATTTATGCTTTAATTTTTAATATAAGTGTCTGTATCTATTTTCAGAAACGATCCGGAAATATCTGCCGAAGTTGCGAGTCACGTTTTTCTAGCAACGATATATTTCGCTTATAAAAAGCTTAATATGACCGAAGAAATGTCTCAGGTTTTGTCAGAAATTAAAGAAGTACAATATTCGAACAAAAAAGACCAAAGTACTTTATATGGATTCAAAAGTTTATGTAGTTTAAAATATTACAAAGTTGATTTATCTAAGCCAGAAGTTTTTATTCGAGATGCAATTAAAGAAAATCCAAATTGCCACCTATGGCACTTCGTTTTTGCTACTGTTTTACGACGAAAAAGAAGAATTTCTTCCCCTGATAAAAAGCCGAATATTGAGGAATTTACAAGCTTTAATAAAGCCTACGATTTATCACCAATTTTGATGTACGAAGTACATATTGCGCAGATGTACAGAGAGTTAAGGGATTTTGAGAAGAGTAAAGAAATATATGAACATGTCTTTAATCAGCCAACGAAAGATAACGTGATATTATTACGTCTTGCCTTAGGATTTATACAGTTAAAAAACTTTGAAAAGGCAAAAAAATGTTTCGAGAGAATTGATCCGAAATATCATAAAAATAGCACGTACGTACATTACATGGCTATTTTCTACTACAGGCAACACATGTACAAGGTACTATTAGATTAAAAAATTTATATGTATTGTATTAAAATTTTAGGTAAATGTTAAAAATTAAAGAAAATTTTTTTTTACATTTTAGGATGCTTTGCCGTATTATGAAATAGCGAGTAGAAAACACAACATAATGGCAGATAAAGACTATTTACGGTGCTTATTAGAGATGAACAATAACATTTGTGCTACAGAGTATCTATTAAATTTAATTAAAAAATACAAATCTTTACCAAAGAAGCAAATTCAGCCCTTTTTTTTAGATTTAGGCCTGTGGTACTGGAGAAAAGAAAATAATATAAAAGAAGCTTTAGATTTCTTATTGCAAGCAGTCCAAATGAATCCAGATGCAATATGTTTTACAGTATGTACTGTGTCAAAAAGCTTATAAAATTTGTCTACTCTCGAGAAACTATTTATTTGGTTTTATATTATATTCACTGTATCAATCAAATTTTAAGGATTACTTTTGTTTATTTCAGAATTATTTCGATTATTTGCGTATTGGAATAAGAAACAATATTTTTGTCAAACTTTCAACTGAATATCTACCAAGAATTAAACGACTACAACTGAACAAGGACCCTAATTATTGTCAAAAAGTGCTTGAACTTGAAAATTTTTGTAGTAATGCTTTGAAAAATGTTCAATCAGATAAACGATGCTACTAACAAATATACTTAAAAATAAATTCTTTTTTCTTTTAAGTGTTAATTTCATATAAATTAATAATCGAATAATTACTCTCGCTACAAGTCTGTCTGTATAACATTTTCAATAAATATATTTCATTATATTTCATCTACCAAACATTTATGTTTCCTTTTTGTCCTTCGCTTGGAGTATGCTCATGAGAACAGTAGACGAACAAAAGTAAGCCACTCACTCTGGGCTCAACTTTAAAAATGATTACCGAGCAAAGCCGAACGTAGTCCGCCTAACAATTCACAAGAGTCATCACTGAGAAAAAGTAGCCCCAAAGAAACGTTTATGAAAAGTAAATTGACGCCGAGCAATGATATTGAAAATTCTCTGGCGTCACAAAACCGGGAGAATCGAAATTTTATTGTCTATTACCACGTACATTTATTTCAGTCTTGTTCCTCCAATAATACATAATTACTAACTCTTAGTATCTTAAAAACACCGACTAAACGCGCAAAAAACTCTTCGCACAATGCCCTTACTCATTATACTTTGTCGCTACTGACACTTTGTGCAAGCAGCGACGAAGTTTTGCAGCAGAATGTGGAAGAAGGTAAAAAAAGCGTAACTGCGATAGGATTCGCATTGTATAATGCAGTTCTTTTACATTTTGAAAATTTCGTTAATTTACTAGGACATCGTTTACATCGTTCTATTTTATAAAATTAATATGCCTTTATTTTTATTATCATTTTAATATACAATAAAACTCGGGTCTTCGTTAAACGACGATTTATATTGACTGTTGAAATTGATAAAATAATTGTGAAGCTCTAATTATTAAAGCGAACAAAGATTCATACGGAATACTAAGTAAATAAAATTATTTTCGCGTCATATTGCAATATAATCTTTTAATGACTAAAAATAAAGATAAGATTTAAGTCTTCGGTTTAGTCTTTGTCACAAGTAGAAATATTTGTATAGACCATTGATAGCCGATATACATTCGTAATCTGCACCATATAATTATTATATATACGAATTTACTACAGTACGTTCAAAGTCGATGACGTCCGTTTCAACTTCACTCTGCTGTACTTGAGCCACATTATGGAATGACATTCGTCGTCAGATTGCAGACCAGAGTAAACCCTTTAGTTTTTTTATTTTTACAGTGCAATAAATAGTGTGGTTTTTACGTAAAAGAATGTGACAACGTAAGTTTTTATTTTTTAATTCAACATTAATAAGGCTCGATCAAAATGTGTTTCTGTTGAAAGTTCATTTAAAATCAGTGGTTAGTTTGGTTTGTTTTAATGTTAAAAGATCTTTTTATCGAAGTAGTTTTAAACCCAAACCCTTATTTTACGTAAGATAACAAAATTAGCTTTATTATTTTCAAAAATATATTCTCAAATATAATTTTCAAAACGTCAGACGATACTTCGCTGGGCTGTTAAAAGTAGTACATTTAGATACTCCTCGCGCTAAACTAGATTGCACGCACGCTTTGCAAAACCAACATGTGCAAAATCAATCTTCACGCATGTTATGTCACAAAATTAAATGAGAAAGAGATTCTTGTTGAAAACGTCACACGAGATTAGAATCTACTTCCCGGCAATAGTATCGAGATGTACTATAAATATTAATTGTACTAGTGTCAAATACCACAGTCAATACAATTAAATCTTAAATTTTTTTTATAGATTCGCAAAAAAACAGTTATAACTTAGTTAATATATATTAGTAACAAATGGACCTACCACAACAATTTAGAAAATTAGAATGTCCTTTTACGTGGAATTTTGAACACATTTTAGATTATGAACAAAACTTTCAAATTCTAAAGATTGAAACTGATGAAGAGACGGAGGAATCAGATAACGAAACTTATTACGAAAACTATTGTCCTTTATCAACATTGTTGTACTATACAGTACGTATTTATTCTGCCATGGTATTAGAAAAAAGTGCACAAGAGAAATGCGTTTTACATAATATAAAACGAGCCTCTGAATTCTTGATTGCTCTGAAAAATCGGTAATTTAAAGGACCAATTATACTCTTAAATAA
>JAPYYQ010001253.1:0-37111 GCA_030522585.1 Anagyrus pseudococci
AAATCACAAGAATGTCAGTATATCCGAGCACTACTATGGACTATTGTAATTTTTACTAGAATATTTGTAAAAATTATTATATGTGTTTTCTCAGTGTACGATTGTTTCATTGAAATAGCGCTGAATTTGTACGATTAAAAGTTTGCAAATATATTACCATCACATACTTTCAATACGAATTTGTTATTTCATCTATAAGTATATCTGTACAAGTATTATTTAGAAAGCTTTGCACTTTTGAAATGTTGACGAAAAAAATTGACACGAATGACGAGAGCAAGAAAAAATCACGATGAGAACGAATTTTGAAGATGACACATTTCCGTTGAGAAAAAAAAACTTTAAACGAAACGTATCGTCCTCGATTGTATACGAATTCAAAGCAGGGGTCAAATAAATTCCGATTCGCTCTTGAAAAACATTACAATTAAGTGGAGGGTAATTCCAGGGTACGTTTCGAGATTCATCGGGATGGGAATTATACCTGGATTTGCCAATGATCTCAATCGTTGTTTTCGTTACGATTAATAAGACGATGAAGAAAAACAAAAACTTGAATTTACCTGTTACCCGAGTTGTTGTGTTATTTTAATTTTATCAACCTGTTGCAATTTTTTTCTTTCAACAAATATCCACCAAAATTAAACAGGAAACGATTAATCTTAAAGAAAGAAAGACCGAGAAACGTTATATTTATTAATCTCTCTTCGAAGTAATTGAGCTTAACGTTTTTCTAAAAACCAGCAATAATCTGTTCTTAAAACTTTTCCTGCGGGCAATCTTAAAGAGGCGCAATTACCCAGTGCATACAATTAGCGATTTATAATTCCCGTTCGATATCCGCTTGAATTACCATACCCACCGTCTTAGTTACAATCGCTTCGGTTACAACCAGACGAATCGATTTCTCACGTTAAATTAATCCTCGAATAAAACTGACTCAAGATGTTGGCGAATAACGAGAGATATAGACGGCTCGGCATAAAATAATAATCGCGATCGAACTGTACCACAGGCCGGTATATTTTTAGAGCAACAAGCACTTGTCGAAATGTTTGGCAAAGAAAAAAAGTAAAAAATAATAATAATAAAAAAAAAACGTTACAATCACAAAGAGAGAGAGAGAGAGAGAGAGAGAAAGAGGACGAATCGCGCAGGGGGAAAACCTAGCGCGAGGAGATATAGTACGCGCGCTTGCCGAGGAAGCTGTTAACTATTTCGTCGGAGCGTCATCGGCGAGGATCGGTATAAAGAGAGACGCGCGCGCACGCTGCCCCGTGCGATACACACAGCCGATTGGTGGGAGAAGACTCGCTCTTTTCGTGCCTCCCCCCTAAACAACAACTGGCCTCTCTCGTCCGCCTGATATACGCAAATACAGTCGGCTCTACGTCTCTTGACCAGCCAGACGAGATTGCTCTCACACGCACTCGTCGGCCATCTCACTCTCTCTCTCTCTCTCTCGCTTACGCCCGAGCTGTCCTTTCAAAATCCCCGCAGGTCTACGAGGCTGAAGGAGAGTTTGCAGATAGATGCGAGAACGTCAATAATGAATTACCGAATCGCAACGATATGCCTTCTGCTCGGACTGGCCGCTGTTCGCGCACGTAAGTCATTCCATTTATCTCTCGCTTATTACGCGCTTGCACATTTTCGCGTAATTTTTATTTATTTATTTTTTTCAATTCATTATTTAAATCTCGTTGTAACGCTATACGCGTACAACGAGCTAACCGACCGCCTTATATACGTAGCCACGCGCGTGTTTTTACTCAAGTCATTTTCGCCGAAAAGTCAAAGAACGTTTTAGAGTGGGTAGATATTAAATTTCGACTCGTGGAATTTTTCAGAGGACAGCTTCTGCGACTACGGCATGTGCGTGGTGATCGACAAGTGCCCGAAACTCTTCAAAATGCTCACGACGTATCCGCGGCACGAGAAGGATTTCGAGACGCTGAGAAGCCGAAATTGCGGCTACGAGAAACGCTATCCCAAGGTCTGCTGCACGCCCGACGAGCAAATCGATGGCAGCCAAAACGTCAATAATCCCGTTAACAACAATCCCGTGAATAACAATCCCGCGAACAGCAATCCAGTTAACAACTATCCCGTGAATAATAACCCGGTTAACAATTATCCTGTCAACAACAATCCCGTTAACAACTATCCCGTGAATAACAATCCCGTCAATCCCGGTCCCATAATTGTCAATGGCAATCCAGAGAACAACTATTACCCAAATCCAAATGTTCAGAACTTCAATAACCCGCCGATTGGCAATGTGCCGACGAGAACGGACGAGCAGCAGTATCAGGCTGCAATAAGCCTCCTACCAAGCGAATGTGGACAAGACTCGTCGAATCGAATCATCGGCGGTGAGGCGACCGAACTCGACGAGTTCCCCTGGATGGCCCTGCTCGAGTACCGAACGCGTATGTATTATCTTCACCTAGGGTTATTTTTCAACGCGACACGCGAATCTTGATATTAAATTTTTATTATCCGGGAATTGGATAACGCCTTGTACGTAGCTATATGTGCTCTATAGCAGTATACATATTTTCCGCAATAAACAACTTACGCAAGAATTGACGCGATAAATGGAAGAAACGAGCGCTTTAGCCTAATAAATTTACGAGCCACATTTTATAATATATCGCCGTAGAGTTATTAGGACAAAGTCGAGAGAGCATCTTTACACTCGCTGATATTGTATTTATACATTTTTCACGAGATTTATGAGCTTGCGATTCTCAAAGTCGTGCGTCGAGAAAAAATAAAAAACAGTTATAATCAAAGTTCAAATACGTAAAAAAAAATTGTGCAAAGAAATAAAACCTAGAATCGCGCGGAAGAAAAAAAAAGAGGATGACTGAATTATTTTTCGAGTATGTAAACGCGGTAAAGAAAAAGAAAAAGAAAACGAGAAGGAAACTCACACAGTCGGCAATGAATCATAATCGCCGAGAGTGTTTATCTTCGTATAGCCGCGGAGAAGCGCTTAGACACTCTCGTGTATCTTGTTTTCGTTCGAAAACAAGAAAAATAAAAATTGAATCTTTGTAGAAGTAGATAAAAAGCAAGTGTATCCGATTGATAAAGGCACACACTCGTACGAGATGTAGAATTAGATCCTCCATAAAATAATTCCGAGCCAAACTAAACGCAGCAAGTCTTTCCTTAAAAAAAAAAAAAGTGAATCAATTTCATTACCCACACAGAGCGTGGCAAATCGACGTCCTGCGGCGGCGTCCTCATAAGCAAGCGCTACGTCATGACAGCGGCGCACTGTCTCAAGGGCGCAGCGAAACCAGCCTCCTGGCGTCTCAGCGGCGTCCGTCTCGGGGAGTACAACACCGCGACCGAGCAGGACTGCGTGCCCGACGGCGAGGACGAGGTGATCTGCGCGGACGACCCCGTGACCGTGGGCATCGAGGAGGAGATAGCCCACGAGTCCTACTCGGACAACCAGCTCAACGACATAGCCCTCCTGCGCCTGGCGCGCGACGTCGACTTCTCCAACTTCGTGAGGCCGGTCTGCCTGCCGCTCGGGCCGCTCGTACGCGAGAACTTCGTCGTCGCCGGCTGGGGCAAGACCGAGAGCCGCTCGGACTCGGACGTCAAGCTCAAGGTCTCGCTGCCGCTCGTGCAGCGGCCGGCTTGCGTCGAGAGGTACAAGGTGCCGCTGGCCGAGAGCCAGATCTGCGCCGGGGGTAAGAAGGGCAAGGACTCGTGCCGCGGTGACTCCGGCGGCCCGCTCATGCAGCAGAACCGCCGACCCAACGATAACGTCTACAGGTGGGAGGCTGTTGGGGTCGTGTCCTTTGGACCCTCGCCCTGCGGCATGGAAGGCTGGCCTGGCGTTTACACCAACGTCAGCTATCACATGCCCTGGATACTCAGCAAGATTAGGCCGTAGTTTGTTAGAGGGAGTTGACTTTTTTTTTTTGGCTTCGAAAGCTCGAGTATTCATGTGTACTCTTGAAGACGGTCGATCGCGCGAGACGTGAACAAAATTTTATCTCGTGAACAAAAAAAACAAAACAAAACTTTGAAGAAAGGGTTTAGAGAGCGACGATTTGTGTATAGTTATTTTCGTTGGCAATCGTCTTTAAATGTTTGACGCTCGGGGGTCGAGTTATATAATTTTTTGGAATACACAAATTTATGCCAAGGAGTAATGTATATTTTTCAAATTAATATATGCATAAGCGAGCATGACTAAATACGTGTACAGATATAAAAAAAGAATGTACTGAGAGATTTTATAAATATTTCTTTCGACATTCGTATTTTTACTCGCAACCTTTGTTGATTTTTTTTTCATTTGGTATTTTTTTGTCTATTATTTTTGAATCACATTGTTTTTGGGGTCTATCTAGGCGCCCCTGAAATCACTATGTAAACATCCAATGACTTAAGCGCACGCTAAGTAGCGTACATTTGCTATCTTATGCGTAGTAAATATTAGCGTACATAAGGGGCTCTAGACACTTCCTTGTTTTTTTTTTATCGAAATTGTTAATTGAATTAAAAAAAGGATTAGTTTTAATAAATTAATATTGGACACTTTACGAGTATTAGTGAATTACAAAGAATTATATGTAAAATTTGAAAAGTACTAAATAAAATATATTGTTTTTGTTGGAAATATCATAGTCTCATGTATAGTTTTTATTGGTAACTACTATGTTCCATAGGGTGAGATAAAAAAAGATTATGATTATAAATACAGGAAATATACGTATTTAGAAAGTTTAATTATCTTCGTGAGTTTAAAATTATCAGTGAACTGATGTGTTATTTGTGCACAAAGAATCAATCTGGGATTTTTGTTAAACTGAATTTAAATGTGCGTTAAAAATATTTATTTCAATTATTCCACGTTAAACATATGCTTTACGTCTTTTTTTTATTAATGTATCATAATACCCTATTGAATTTCAATGATATTTCTAATTTTAAAAATTAGAAAATAAATCGTCACAAATTTATAAATCATCTTCTATAAGAGATCACTTGTATTATTATATAAGTAGTACAATCTGGTGACGTACTTATAGTAGTGTGAAAAAAGCAAATAAATGATTATCGTAAGGTCAATGACACGTAAACACATAAAAATACTTTATCAATGTTATACTTATTTTTGCGAGACATTAAATTTGAATGCCAAAATATACTAATAAAATCTTTTTTAAAATTTTCCAGAATCATATATACGTAACAATACTTTATAAACAAATTTAAATTTTGCAATTACGTCCACGCTAATTCAAATACACTATAATCATCTTTTCAATTGTAATTGTTGATAAAATAGAAGTTTATCAATTTTCCACTAAATTTAAATTTTTTCTTGACTCTCAATTCAAAAGTTAAATAACGTACTAAAGAATTGCAGTTATTTTTAACGCTCTAAATTAACTACTATATAAGCCATGATAAAGTGAGTAGGCTCATTTCCAATTAGACATCAAATTATCATCAGTTGTCCCACGCAGAAGTGTACACACGTGAATCAACAATTTTACAGTTTTATTACATTTAGATTTCAAATAAACGGTAGGGTAATTACTGCGGCGGTAATCATTAATAATCTATCAAATCTCGATCTATTGCTGTTCGGTCAAGCAAACGTAATCGATGATTTATACCGCCAAATAAGTGTTACAACAAAATTTACAATTTAAACGTGACCTTACAAATTTTAATATTGGTATTAGTCAAATAAGTTAGTTTGACAAAAAATGAAAATTATTAAACATTGTCGGTCTGATAAAAAAGTTTATAAATTCCCCTAATTTTAATGTGCGCGATCGTCACATTTGAGACCACAATTAAAAAGTAATATTACTGATAGGCGATAATCACTACGTTTTAAAAGCTCAGCAAATGACGCTATGTATCATTCCGAGCAGCTGCTTCGAGTGCGTATACACGTCAAATTTACCCACCAGCGGGGAATCCCGTTTTCCGTAATCGCGTATATATACAAAATGACTGGATCGCGTCAAGGAGAGGCTCTTCTATAAACCGCAGATCGTGTAACGTTTGATGCACATCCTTGTTACGCTGCATATACATTTTCAATAAAAAGAAAATTGAAGTCGTGAGATTCTCATTTGAAAAACAGTGTAGACGCCGCGGGAATGAATGAATTTTTTAATAATAAGCGAATATTTTATAAAGTATACTTGAAATAATGACGATTATATTAAAAACAAAACAAAAAAAGATCGAATAAATGCTCTGTTAATAATTGACTTGACGCAACAGTGTTACATAGCGTATGTTTACAATGCATAATTGTTACATTATTAAAAGCTTAATTTTAGCACTTTCTACAGGTTTAAAAAAAAAAAAAATAAAACTCGACATATCCGCCGCGTCGTATCGATACAACGAAAATATTGATGAAGAAAAAAAAGTTGCTGCAGTAAAATTATATTAGCAATGAAAAAATTTTCACGTGGCAACGGAGAGGCTCGCTCGCGAATTAATTGGCGAGCCGTTAAAAGTCAGCTGCGACAACAGAGCGACACGCATATATACACCTCCCGATTCAACGGCAACATGTATATATGTATGAAAAACATATGAACATTACGGAAGATTTTAAAATCCTATAAAACAGCGCGTGCCGCTGACAAAATTGAATCTTACGTGTAAGCTTATGACGCGTTTGATATGCTAACGAGACGATCTCTCTCGCGTTTTTCCCGCTTCTCGCAAGTCGGCAATTTCGTCAAGGCTAATGCACAGATGGCAGCAGATCGAACTGCATGCGACGATCCAAAGATATCGAGAGACGAGAAGGAATAGGTGCATGATTTTCAATGCCTAGCGGTACAGATCGATCGAGCGTAAGGATCGTCCGAGATATCGGTATGTAATACAGAAAAAAGAGAGAAATCGATAAGAGGAGACGAAGAGAATCGATAGATTCAGCGACAAAGCAAAACGGGTGAAGAAGGGGAAGATACTTACGAAGGAGGAAAGTGGAGGGTAAATAAGAGTGCGTGCTGTGAAAGGGGGGGGGGGAGGGAGACGAAAGCGAGAAGTGCAGGAAAACGCGGGCGCGCAGGAACTGGTTTGCCGATCGCGCCTCTCTTGCACCGCTTTCGCATCAGGAGCGATAAGCCTGCCGTCAGTCTCTTTCTCTCTCTTTCTCGCTCACTCGAGAAAGAGAGAGAGAGAGAGAGAGAGAGAGAGAGAGAGAGAGAGAGCAGGGGCGCCGCAGCGGATCACGAGGCTCGACATGCACTCGGCCCTCTCATTTGCGCTCGGTCGTCCAGGCGCACACGCTCAGCAATCGCGCGCGCTCTCCTCTACCGCTCGGCCAATATCATCAGCAACCATGCAGGAGGCTAGCTTTTACGGGCTGGCGCTCGTCCTACTCGCTGCCACGGCGTCTGCTCGTAAGTATATACAACCAACGAATTGGATTTATGTTTGATAGATCGGTTAGAAACTTTGGGATCCTCCTTGGACGATTTGTAAATAGAGCGCTCTCCTTCCCGTTTCGCTATTTCTTCCGATCCCCCTCTCCCCCCCCCCCGAGTTACGGGTTGTAATCGGTACTCGATCTTCTGGTTACTTGTTCGCGGCAACTTTCGAACTTGCTTTAAAATTGCCTCCTATTTCGGATTTCCCGGCTGCCGATAGAGGAGAGTTGAATTTTGACGAAGGCTGAAGAACCTTTAACTTTATTGTTTTTCTTTCTTCCTTCTCAACCGCTCGCTCGATTTGTTTCCTCGAACGGGGAAATGGTCTTGCTCGATTCATCCTCGCGCGTAAATATGCTATAACAAAGTAGATGATGTCACTGATCGGTATTTTATTAAAGCTATTTTTAACGATTTCCTCCAGTCCGAGTGCCAATTTGCACGCGAGATTCATCCGATCGGGGTGATAGTTCGATTATCATCGATATATCTTGGTACATGGGTTTACATATAGATGTTAACGCCGGTATGGCAATATTACGATGAAATTCCTTGAATTTGTTTTTTTCTTTTTTGCAGAAATATTTTATCCTCGTATAAGCGGCAGTTCGTGCGCAAACTGCATAAACATCAAAAGTTGTCCCGGTGCAATTGCGTTACTGACGCAGAGCCCCTTGTCCCAGAGCAACATCGAGCAATTGAAAAAGTCGCAATGCGGCTTCGAGCAGAGCACCCCGAAAGTCTGCTGCGACGCGATCGTAAGTCGATTTTTCCATTTTTACAATATTCAAAAAACAATTAAAAAACAAAAAGACATTTTAAATGAATCGTCGACAATGATTTTGCAGGACACGAAGCAGCAGCCGAGCCAACCAAAGGACGACACGCGAGTACCGGACGTCTCGAATCATCCGAAATTGTCTCTGTTGGACAGCAGAATCTGCGGTCCCATTAACGCCGACAAGATAGTTGGGGGTAATCGAACCCGCGTCAACGAGATCCCGTGGATGGCGTTGCTCGCCTACGATACCGGCAAGTCCAAGCCAGAATTCCGTTGCGGCGCTTCGGTGATCAACAAGCGCTACATCCTCACGGCCGCTCACTGCGTCACCAACTTGCCCAGTCGTAAGTTAATTTTTACATCGCGAATGTCGCGTTTCTCTTATAACAGAAGTAAAAGAAAGAAAGAGAGAATTAAAATCTATTGTTTTTTTTCTCAACTCTGCATTTTAAATCCGGTATAAATTTGCCAACTATCGTCTTTTTATCTCGTTATTTTGTATAACGACTCGTTTGTGCTTTCAAAGAAGACGACGGATTTTATATGGATGTATATTTTTTAGCTCGCTTCTTACTTATTGATATTGATAACAGTTTGAATTATTATTACGATCTTCGACGGAGCCTCGGGAGAGTTTGATAACGCGAAAAATAATGTCAAATTTGAAAATAACGCAATTTTTATATTGCCATTGTTATGTTAAACATAAGGTTATTTATGCATTGTCTGTCGCTGAAAAGAGATTGAAAAATACGTGCTTAATTGCCCGCTCGTACACATCTGATTTTAACATCGATTAAATAACGCTCAATGAAGCGAGGCTAAATCAATGAATTTAATCGAGCGAAAAGAAAGTTTGAAAACGCCCATATGTTTGCTTAACAATGCCAAAATTTCAAAAGTCACGCCGCATAAATTATCCAGTATCGCATCGACGCAAAAACTTTTCCATTCGAATCGCCTTATTATCTCTTCTCCCATTATTATAAATCGCATTTCACACAAAACAAAAGGATCAATTCTATCAGAATCAAAATAACAATGAACCGCACAGGGAGCCACTAACGCTTGTCCACACGTTTTTTCTCAGAGCTCAAATTATCCGGAGTGCGAGTAGGCGAGCACGACATTACGACGGAACGAGATTGCGACTTCAAAGGCACGTCGCAGGAGGTCTGCTCGGAGAAGTACCAAGACTTGGAGATCGAGTGGGTGAAGTTCCACGAGAAGTACTCGACGTCGACGCTCCACGACGACATCGCTCTGATAAGAGTCAAGCGCGACATCAATTTCCGGCCTGACAATGTGAAACCGGTTTGCCTGCCGATCGGCACTGCTGCTACCATAAAATCGAAAAAGGCAAGTCATGACACACGCACGCGATTGACAGCAGCACACGTGCTCATGAAAATAAGCACTAACCAAATCGGCCATTAATTCCCAACAGCTTATGGTGACCGGCTGGGGCTTGACGGAGAATCGCGTATCCAGCCCTGTCATGCTCAAGATCACCCTGCCGATTTATCCGCTTGACGATTGCGCCAAGACGTTCGAGCGCCAGACGAAGATCTGGTACAAGCAGATCTGCGTCGGCGGGGAAAAGGGCAAGGACTCGTGCAGCGGCGACTCCGGCGGCCCCCTCGTCGGACCGGCCGTCTACGAGGGCAGCTCGCGCTACGTCCAGTACGGCGTCGTCAGCTTCGGCGTGAGGATGTGCGGCACAGAGGGTTTCCCCGGTGTCTACACGCGCGTCGATTACTATCTCGACTGGATCCTCGACAACATGCGAGACTGATTTTAATTTTTCTAATAAGCGAAATCACGATTTTTCTTCTGTTTTTTTTTTCGTTCCTTACTTCTTTTTATTTCTTTTTTTTTTTTTTAATTTATGCGTTTGCGTTGGCGCTTTTCCTTCCTTGAACATCGATGACTTCCTGGAATTTTGCGCGCGACTGTACCAGTGCGCGCTGAGCTGTTCCGGTGAAATCACGCGAGCGCGTCATACGCGTCTTGATGAAATTAACGACGACTGATTATCAACTTGGCATTTTAAATTAGATTGTGATGTGATTCGAAAATCACTTTACATATGATTTTTTTTTCTCTTTTTTCTTACAGAAAAATTTTGACACTTGCGGTTTATACTGTCAATTGTTTTACGATTGTAACAAATAAAACGCTTGTTACTTTATGTCGACTTTATTTATTATTTTCTGTACGAATAACGTTACATTTTGTCTAATATTAAATAGTACATTTGTAGAAAATTGTAAACACAGTTAGATCTTTTACAAATTCGATGCCTTTGTTTTTCGTTAATTAATTTTGTGAATCAACTTGAGAAATCATTTAAACGAAAAACGTTGTGTGAATATTTGCCTGTAGTTGAAATAAACAAATTATTGTTTTTAATTGCATCAATGGAAAATTTGAATGAAAAAATTTAAGTGGTATGAAGAACAATTAAATATAAAACGTGATTTATTTACAATGTGTTCAATGATTGTTTTCTTCGATTATTGTTTTTTTTTCTATATAGTTATTTACATTTGTTCGACAGAAGTCACGTTTGTTAATCTGTAAATCTTGAAAAGATCAGAAATATTTTTACTTTTACCACATTTCACATTACAATATTGCTTATTGCACCGCGTCGCATACGTTCGCTTCATTTGTTACACCCTACAATCTCGCGACGTGTCAAATGTAAATATATTGCACTAAAAAATATCGTAGCGTTTAAAATACCCATTTACCTCGTAATTACACAGTTGTACAATTGCTAAATAAGTAATAAAAAAAAATTAATAACAAACAAAACTTAAAGACAACAATAAGCTTTAAACTACATATAGCGTACTGGTATAACTACCGTAACTAATTCAAATACTATGTGATTATTTATAAATAATAACAAAATTGTTCAACTTGTTGATGAATAAAACAACAATCTATTACTTGAGTAATATTTATTAATTAAACATTCCTTTCGCCTAAATATTAGGCCGACTTAAAATAAATCTTTGCAGTACCTCGAGTATTCGGCTTTATTAAAGGTAAAAAATGTTCTAAGCGATATATCTACAAGAAGATATTTATAGAGACTGGAATTGCTGGATTATTGAAAATCTCAATATTATCACAGTACATTATTTAATTCTATTGATATACGTATAAGTACGCGGATGCCGTGATTAGTCTCGATAAACTAAACTTCAAAACACAACTCTACTATTAGATCCGTTAATTTTCCTACTAATCGCAAACAATAAAAAAAAAATCACAATTATTAGTCCAACGGTAAAAATAAATAACGTTCAAGCAGTCAACGAAACATCACAAATCTACAGCTGCACACTACATTAACGATCTAATCAAGCATTAGGACGGAACTTTCCCAGGACGGCTCTGGAGATGAGGAGAGCACAATACTCCCTTATCATTCCTTCTCCGTGACATCTCCATCCTCGCCGAGTATGCGTTTCTCTCGTTCCTCGCGCAGTTGGCTGGTCGCCGAGTCGACGGAGAAGCTCTCCTTGTCCTCGTCCTGGCGATCGGCGTCCTCAATGAGCTCGGCCGTCTCGTTGATCGACACCTTCTTCTTGTCCGTCGGAGCAGCCTTGCACGACATGGACGAGTGGCAGAGGCAGGGCGGCGTGCTGGATGAGCTGGTGAGCGATCCGGAGCCAGGCCGGGAGCTGCTGGTGACGTAGGACTCGGTGCTGCTGGACGTCTGCCGCTTGCCACTCGGCAACTGCTGCTGCTTCTTCTTCTTCTTCTTCGCTTTGAGGCTGCGCCTCGGGCTCGTCTCCTGCTCGTCGTCCTTCAGTTTGGCGCGCAGCTGCATCGCGCACTGGAAGCTCTGCAACAGCGCCTCGTCCTCAGGGGAGAGCATCGGCTCGAGGTCCGGTGGTTCGTTATGGAACAAAATCAATGAGGGGTAATGCCAAGGGCGTGGGTATATGCGATTTTCGATAATGGACGCTCAAAATACCTGGGAGTAGCGCTCGAAGAGGGTCGGAATCCTCGTCACCCGATCCAGCATCATTTCCATTTGCAAGCGGTGACGCTCGGCTTGCACGCGCGCCTCGTCCCGGCGCAGCGACGCTCGAAAGTCCAAGTCTCGCTCGTGCTCGTGTCTTATTAAAAACCAAAGCAAACGGATTAATAGCCGTGCAATCAACGATAATTATTTTTAATTTCTATACCTGGCGGCGAATCGCAAAGCTCGCCATGCGGGCTTCCGGCTGATCATGCTCTTGCGCAGCCGCAGCATCTGCTCCCGGCGCTTCTCCTCCAGTCGCTCTTGAATCTCCCGCTCGAGCTTCTCCCTGGACAACAAAAACCTAGCGATATAACCAAGATCCTTGGTTCCCCAAGCCAACGATTATACGTACCTCGAGGCCTGAGCTCGAAGCAGAGCCGCGAGATTGGTGCCGTGCGGCGGCAGCGCGGTAAGCAGTGCCGCGCTTCTCGCACGCTCCGCCGGCGAGACGTGAGCGGTGGCCGAGCGCTGCTCCTCGGCGCTCGAGCTCGCCCGGGGCTCGGAGCGCGAGCGCGAGCAGGCGCTGGTCGACCTGCTGCGCTCGCGCCGAGCCATCGACGGCGGCAGCGAGGCCGACTTGAGCAGCTCGGCCGCTCGGATGCGCTTCTGCAAGCTCCTAAGAGCAAGAGGGGGGGCTGTAGACGAAGCTTTGGCCGTGTGTGTCTTGACTCCGTACCTGAAATACTCGTCCTCCAGCATGCGCTCGTAGACGTCGTTGCTGAAGAGGCTGCGCGGCACTGGCTTCGCCCGGAATCGCCCGGGAGCGTTGCGCTTGTCGCTGCAGCTGAGCTCCGGGCTGGAGCGCGTTAAAGCGCGCAGCGCCCGACGCTCGCACTCGAGCTTGAACGGCCGCACTTGGGAGAGCAGGCTCAGGGCGCTCTCCTCGCGTACGAGCCGGCTTCTGAAATGCAATCGATAACTTTTGCCAGCGAGTTTTGTTGCCTCGGTCTGTTGGCTGTTTTCATTTCGAGCGCCCTGTGCAATTGATTGCGCGATTAATCGTTTTTCGTTATTACCGCTCTTCCTTCTCGGCCATGAGCTTGTCGTAGAGTGGAATTTTCGAGGTCAGGGGTACCGGTCTTATGCGCCGCTTCTTCGCTGGATTCTTCTTGCTCGGCTTCTCGCTGTTGGCCAATTCCTGCTCCATCAGGCTCACGTACTTATCCGCGTCTTCCCTTGAAAATCCGAATTATCGAATATGATTATTAAAGCCTTGCTTCAAAAAAGAATCATCAAATTTTCCCACTCGATTTTTACCTGAGCGTCAGACCGAAGGGCTTGGGTGTCGTAGACCGCCAGCTCGGACTGTGCGGCGGTAGGCTCTTCGTTTCGACCTTAGCCTCCGGCTCGTCGCTCTCCGGGCTCTTCGACTCGCTGCTCGAGCTCCAGCATTTGTCCGCCGCCAAGGTCTTCTCGTTGAGCCGCGTCTTTGCCGCCTTATCGCACTCCTTGTATCTGCAAAGCTCGGGATTTCTCCTGTTGTCGTTATCGAAAAGCATGCATTTTAAAATCAACGAAATCGCGTTTTCCCCCCCCCCCACCGAATACTCACCTGTACGTAAGCAGATCTTGGTTTTCGGCAAGGCACGAGAAGTTATTGTAGGGATAGGGCACCGGACTAACTGGCCTCGAGCTTTCGAGCACGCAGCGTCGGCCCTTGAGCGCCAGTTCGCCGCAACTCGGGCTTTTGGCATCTAGTCGATCTCGAACCAGCAGGTTGTCCTCATTTTTGACGCTCGGTGTCGAGACGACAGCCGCACGCTCCTCCTGCTCGAGACAATTGCGCAGATTCTTGAGGAGCAAACGCTGCCGGCGCTTGAGGTAGTCGAGCCTCTGCTTGAACTGCTCGTCCGTGAGATGCTGCACGTCGTAGAGGTCGGGCATCCCCTGGAGATATTGCGGCTCGTTGTGCTCGCACTGGCTACGGCAGCTCTCCAGGCTGTTTACGAGTTTGTTGTCCATGCTTCGAAGCGAAAGACAGAGAAACGTTAGATGGGTGTTATTACAAAATTGGCTTGGCGTTTGCTCGACCATACGCAATCGAATTACAATCCAGAGAAAATCAATAATCCGTTGCGGTAGGCGCGCTGTGGTCACTGCACAAGTAGTAACAGACGGTGCCTAATCAGACACTCGGCTTGCGCTTCGAAATTATTCCATTGTCTTGTTCTACGAGCGAAACGTAAACTATTCGCGCAACAGCGACAACGTTCCATTGTTTCATCACAGTCAGAAAAAACCTCTGTAATCCGATTACACAAAGAAAAACGCGACGCACAAGGATTGATTCGATCCATAAATAAAAAAAAAAAAAAGAAAAACAATCGACTCTATTGACAGCTCTTTCATCTCCTACCTAGCACTAAGTTTACTGCATCTGCCGTCGTCGTGTCTGCGTGGCGATATCTTGGCCAGCACATCCTTCTCGACATTAACAGGAAGCTTGGGCCTCTCGTAAGCCGGTGTTGGCTGTCGGCTGTAAGGGTCAAGCGGCACCTTGACGCACGAGTGAGCAAAGCTCGCGCCCCGATGCTCCGTCATCTCTACACCCGGCGCTTATCGTTTAATCGCGATTGTTTTGCTTTTCACTCCCGAAGCCCCCAGTGCCAGCGAGAATCGATGGGAGCAGGCCCCTCAGCAGCGTCCACTGTGCGTCTACGCGTCGCCATGACGACGCCGCGCTACCCCCAACACACTCGGCGCTACTCTGCCAACCGAGCTTTCGTTAAGTCCATACCCGTAAGCTCTGAGTCTTTTGGATTATCGAATTCTTTAGCCGCGCGAAAGAAGCTTGACTCTTTGCGTATATCGATAGGCTGAGCTGACTTTTGTTTTTTATTCAGATGGAGCTTCGATTAAGCAGTTACTGATGGAGGCTGTAATAAAAGCTGGTATGGAAGAACCCGTCGTTTTAATACGAAGTGGAATGCTAGTTTAAACAAATTTTATATAATTGATTTGATTGTTATATGTGTCCCAATGTTATATTTCGACGTATGAAAATAGAAAATTTATATTTGATTCAGAATACTATATGTAAAACGTTAATTATGCAGCCAATCAAATCACAAAGAAACATTAATGCAAGATAATTAACACAGATATCTTCGAGTTTATTGATTATCAATTAGTAATACGATTTTTCGGAGGCTCATTATTATCTTATCAGCGTCGTCAACAACTTGAAGACATTGTATATAAATCTTTTTACGATTGTACGATTTAGTTTTTAAAACGTTCCAAATCTAATAGGAAAGCAAGTAATCGCGTGAATTCTAGTATATCACAATATTCCTAAAAATACATTTGTCTTTTACATTTTCAATATCAGTACGCGCGCTTATCATTTTATCAAACAAATAGTAACAATAGTAACGAAATGCCACATATTTTTAACTAATCAAACTGAAAGTCTCGCTCAAAAAGTCAGCAATTCATTCCATGCTCAGGCTCACGATAAGATTGGATTAAAAGCACGATAAGACTGGAGTTATCTCTGCGCTTTGCTACAGCAGCTTTAGTCTGTAACGGCAATCAAAGTCCAAACGATGCTACTTTTGCACCTGTTTTAAAAAGTGTTTAGCCGCAGCTGTTGATCCTAAATTTGCATGCCTCTCGATATGAAGATCCACTTGTTACTCGGTATAATCCTAGTCTGGTCTCGGCTGCACCAGTGCTATGGCTACAGGTGCGTCTGGTACGGCCAGTGCGGATACGTCGAAGGATTTAAAGTTCGCAACTGCGTGTCCAACGACGACGCGCGAGATATCGATGACGAAGCCGCTGAAGCGACCTTCCGCCTAATGTGCCCGCATTTCTTCGACGGCTCGGGTAAGTTTTTACACGAAAACGCGGGGACTAATGAAAAAGCTACGTGTAAACACCGGGTGATCGCTGTAAACAGGCAAGCCGAAAACCTGCTGCGATGCCGATCAGATAAACACTATGCGGGCGAGCATCAATATGGCCGAGCAACTGCTCGGCAGGTGCCCAAGCTGCATGAACAACCTCATGCGCTCGATATGCGACCTCACTTGTTCGCCCGAGCAGAGCAGATTCATGGCAGCGACCGAAGTCAGGACGAACGAAGAGAATCGGGAGTACGTCGAATCGATCGAGGTTGTTATTATCAACGTGAAATTTAATTATTTTCTTTTTTTTCATGAAACATGAGTTTAAACAGCAGGTTTTTATCTGCAGATATATCTCGACGAGAAGTACGCCAATGGGACTTACGAATCGTGCAAAAATATTATCAATCCGGCGACCGGGCAGGTAGCCATGGAATTGGCATGTCAAGGAGCCAGAGATTGCTCCCCGAAAAGGTGGGCCTTTTTCTTATTTTGCGGAAACTACAAAAAGCCTTGATTTTTCATGGAACTTGTATTTTTACCGATCAGATGGTTCGATTTCATGGGCAACAGCAGCGGTGGAAACTTTTACGTGCCCTTCATGATAAAGTACGAATTCGACATTGCCAAAATCACGTCGGAATCGATCGACAGCCCGTTGGCTCCGCCGACAGTGCCGTGTGACAAGGCTTACGTGAGAAACATATTTTCACGCGAATTTCTATTGCACTCGGTTCCGTAATAAAAACACACAAAAATTTTATCACGCAGACGAGCGCTACGCTGCCTTGCAGCTGCGTCGATTGTCCGTCGTCGTGCAAGGCCAGCGATTTTCCAACGATCGACGAGCCATTCGAAATGTTCGGCTGGAGCGCCTACGGTATCATCGCGGCCGTCGACATAATCATTCTCAGCGCATTTTTCACCGGTTTTTACGTCTGGCGCAATCGTCAGAAAATCGACGAGGAAGATTGTGAGTTATCCTTTCGCTATCCTATCCGGATTCATCCGAGTCAACGTAAATCCTTTTCAGACCGAGACTCGGAAATATCGAGCTGCAACACTGCCAGCGCTCCCGAGGACGATAACAAATTTCGCCAAAATTTGGGCTACGCGTTCGCAAAGATCGGTAGGTTCTTCGCCGAGCATCCGGTCAGCTCGATCGCCATAATCTGCAACATCGTGATACTGCTTAGTTACGGGCTGAGCCAGTTGTCGGTAACGGCGAATCCCATCGAGATCTGGTCGGCCGAGAACAGCCGGGCGAGACTGGAGAAGCAGTACTTCGACGAGAATTTCACGCCTTTCTATCGTACCGAGCAGATCTACATCAAATACGTTGGGCCCAGTAACGATAAAGTGCGTGTGATGAGTCGGTGAAATTCTGCCTCGGTAAACAGTCGCCTAAAATGCGCTATACCTTTTCTTTGTTTAGCTATCCCACAAAGTTGGAAATGAAAATCGCGAGTTCAGTCCGGTTTTCAATCGTGACTTCCTGCTGGCGGTTTTGGACTTGCAAAATAATATAACGCAGGTGAGGAATGAGCTTGTACATCTTGATGTAACATAAACGCTTTTTTGTACAATAATAACGATGACAAATGCAGCTGGGCCAAGAGGACGACGAAGGCTTGGAGAAAATCTGTTACGCACCGGTGAAGAATGACTTCTCCGGCCCGACGACCCTGTCGAATTGCGTCGTCCAAAGCGTCTGGGGCTATTTCAAAAACGACGCCGAACAGCTCACCGATGATTATTTGACGACGTTGTACGAGTGCTTGTAGTGAGTTTCTTGCGTTATCTCGATGTTTTTTTTTTTATATTTATATCTGCTAAGTATTTTATTCTCGGCCTAATTGAAAGCGGCTTTCAGTAATCCCTACAGAGTCGTGGAAATTGATTGTTTGGCGCCGTACAAGGGCCCGATAATACCGTCGATAGCGCTCGGTGGATTTTTGCAAGACGGAAGAGACGCCCACGATTACGACGTTGACGATTACATCAAAGCTACCGGCCTCATCGTAACTTTCGTCGTCAAAGCGCCCCAAGATGAGGAAACGCGTGAGCTCGCCTTGAAGTGGGAGAAGAGGTATAGAAAAATCATTCATTTTTTTTCACAAAGTAGAAAATACTTGAGAAGCTGAAGTCCGTTTGCTTTGCGTACACACACACAGATTTATCGATTTCATGAGAAACTGGGATGCAAACGACCGGCCGAAATTCATGGACGTGGCTTATTCGACCGAGAGATCGATCGAGGACGAACTGGAGAGAACGTCGAAAGCCGAGGCCATCACCATTATGATAAGCTACGCGTGCATGTTCGTTTACATAGCCATTGCTCTCGGAGACTTTGATCTGTCGCGTCAATGCTTCGTAAGTAAAACTTGGAATACAATATGCGACTCGTACTAGGGACAATGAGAACATACTCGAGATTTCAGGTGTCCAGTAGAATCTTCTTGAGCATCGGCGGGATCATCGTCGTTTTGTCGTCGGTAAGCTGCGCCATCGGGATATTCGGTTACCTCGGCGTCTCCACTTCGCTCCTCACCATCGAAGTAAGCCGAAATTTAGATTTGGTCAATACTAAAAGAAGAAACAAAAATTTAACAGGATCGTCATATTAAAGTCACGCTAAACTTTGTAAATCAGGTCATTCCGTTTTTAGTACTCGCCGTCGGCGTTGACAATATGTTCATCTTAGTTAGAAGCCACGAGAAGTATCCACGCCGGGACGACGAGAGCGTGGCCGATCATCTCGGCCGCGTTCTGGGCTCGATCGGGCCTTCGCTGCTCTTGTCGAGCTCCGCCGAGTGCTTCTGCTTCTTGATTGGTAAATAACGCCTGCGCTTAAAATACGAGAGAACGAAATGATCACGTCGACTTTGCTTTTTTGGATGACAACAGGCTCGATGTCCGACATGCCAGCGGTAAACACCTTCGCGAAATTCGCGGCAGTGGCGATCCTGATAAACTTCCTACTCCAGATGACCGGCTTTGTCAGTTTGCTATCGCTGGACGCTCGGCGTCAAAAGGTGAACGGATCATACTCGCGTCTAAACGACGACGCTCTGTTCGAATGTTAAATTGCCAATCGTGCGTCTGCAGGATAACCGCTTGGACCTCTGCTGCTGCTTCGGCGTGGAAAAGGAGCCGGGCTACGCGAGCTCGCAAATCGTCATTGTCGATTACTTCTTCGAGAAGCTCTACGCGCCGCTGCTGATGAAAAATCCGGTGCGCTTCGCCGTCGTCGGGGCGTTTCTCGCGATGACCGTGGCGAGCGCATTTTACGCTCCGACCGTCGAGGTCGGCCTCGACCAGCAGCTCTCCATGCCCGACGACTCCTACGTCCACAAGTACTTCAAGGTTCTACTGATTTTGCACCACATGCTTTTTTTTCGTTTGTATTTATAGACTGTTTTTCAACGTGTCTCTTGATTTCCACAGTACATGCAGGAGTTGCTGTCGATGGGACCGCCGGTGTACTTCGTGATCGAGCGTGGTCTAAACTACAGCGAGCCGAGGGTCCAGAACGCCATTACCGGAGCGACCGGTGGAAACGACGACTCGCTCTACCTCCAGTTATTCTCCGCGGCGAATCGATCCAGCGAGTGAGTCTATAAAGTCGGCCTCGCGCGAGATGACAATTACAAACGTACGTTTATTTCTTTTCTCGAGCCCAGGACGTACATAGCCCAGCCAGCGGCTTCGTGGCTCGACGATTACTTCGACTGGTCTCTCCTGGCAGGCTGCTGCAAGTACTTCCCGAGCAACGGATCCTTCTGTCCCCATACCAGTAATTGTTATTTTTTTTTCCATCATTGTTATCATAGCTTATGTGGTGTAATGAATCGTTTGCGCGTTACGTTCGCAAGAGTAGGTTACGAGTGCGCGGACTGCCTCGTGGAACGGGACCAGCGGTACAACTTGCGCCCGGAGCAGCAGAGCTTCAGGAGGTACATTTCTTATTTCTTAACGGACGTGCCCGACGATAGATGCGCTAAGGCCGGACGAGCTGCTTACTTGGATGCAAGTATCCTTGTTGTCGTTTATTATTTCCTAAAAACAAAAGGGAATGTTAGAGTGAGCATTGTTGATTGTTTTTCAGAGCATAAATTATTCCACCGACGCAGAAAACATGTCGGACGTCGGCGATTCGTATTTCATGACATATCACACGCCGTTAAAAAAGTCATCCGACTGGTACATGGCACTCGAGAGCGCAAGAGTCGTTGCCGACAGTATTAGCCAGATGATCAATAATGCTAATTTGACGGACAAAAAGATAAACGTGTTTCCGTACAGGTATATGATTAAATAATCGCTCGAATGAATGTCGTTAACAAATACTTATGCTTAATATTCAATTTTCACAGTGTCTTCTACGTGTATTATGAGCAATACTTGACTATTGGACTAATGTTGTTGCAGTCACTGTCATTTTCGCTACTAGCTATATTTATTGTTACGTTTTTGTTGACCGGCTTATCTTTATATTCGGCGATTGTCGTAACGGTGACGGTGACGATGATCGTTATTAACTTGATTGGTATGATGGTCTTGTGGAACATATCGTTAAACGGTGTTTCTCTTGTTAATTTAGTTATGGTAAAAACAAATTTATTTTTCCTTTTTTATCATATAAAAAATGGCGTTACTTTTAAAATAACGAGAAATTCAATGTTTTACCTTGAAGGCTGCTGGCATCTCGGTTGAATTCTGTAGTCACATAGTACACGCTTTTCTAATATCCAAAAAAACTTGCAGAAAGGCTAGAGCTTTGGAATCGTTATCTAAAATAGGAAGTTCGGTATGTGAGTTGAATGATAATTTAACGTAGTTTAGATCAAATTTTCAAAATAATTGTTTTTTCTTAGGTTTTTTCTGGAATTACATTGACGAAGTTCGTTGGAATTGTTGTTCTTGGATTTGCAAAAACACAAATTTTTACTGTCTTTTATTTTAGGATGTATCTAGGAATTGTTGTATTAGGTGCTTTACATGGACTTGTTTTTCTACCAGTCTTGTTAAGTTTTACAGGTAAGTTATTACTTCACGTTATAATGATGTAAAAGAGTAATGAGTATTTTATTTTCAGGTACAGAGAACGACAAATGATTCAATTTTTTTTAATTGTATATATTAAATTAATGTTGATTTAATCAATTGGACATGAATAAAAAAACTACACTTAGTCATATGGTCACAACATTTATTTATTAATTTATTGATGTTTTATAATTAAAGTTTGAAAAGCCAAGAATTAAAAAAGCTAAAATTATAAAGAATGTTTATAAAATATTTAATACATTTTAGTTTCAAATCAGTCTAAGTAGTACGTACAACTAAAGTGAGATTAACTGCTTTTGTAGCAATCTGAAAGGTCTTCAAGAAATTCATAACATTTTATCGGAATCATATTGCAAC
This sequence comes from Anagyrus pseudococci, assembly GCA_030522585.1. Lineage (NCBI taxonomy): Eukaryota > Metazoa > Arthropoda > Insecta > Hymenoptera > Encyrtidae > Anagyrus > Anagyrus pseudococci. The sequence continues at coordinate 21,556 of JAPYYQ010001253.1, forward strand.
AAAGTTTCCTGCCGGAGTGACTAATAACATGCAGAAGTAGCAGTTTTTTGGGCGAGATCACATAACGTATTTAAATTTAGAAGATCAATTTTTTTTGTTAAAATCTTAATGAATCAATTCTAAATTTAAATAAGTTATGTGATCTCGCCCAAAAAACTGCTACTTCTGCTTCAATGTTATTAGTCACTGCGGCAGGAAACTTTGTTGCAATATGATTCCAATAAAATGTTATGTTTAATTTAATCTCACTTTAGTTGTATTATATTTATATTCTTATCTAAGAATATCAATAATACCAATCAATTGTTAATATTGATTAATTAATATTACAAATTATATAAAAATAGATAAGAATATGAATTATATCAATCGATTGCTAATATTGATAAAAGAAAACTCAATTTAAGAACACGAGAAAAACAGAGTTAGAATTGTTTTTGATAATAGTATATTTTTAGTCATTCAGATTCTAGAAGTAATAATAGTTGTGATTACTAGCTAGTAAAACTGTTAATTATTGACAGGTTAAATTAAGTTAAATTATACCTGTCAAAAATATGAATTTTTACTAGCAAAATTATTAATTGATAATTTGTCCTCCACGAAGTCGAAGGACCAGATGAAGTGTGGATTCTTTTTGAATATTGTAGTCCGACAGAGTTCTACCATCTTCCAGTTGTTTACCGGCAAAAATAAGACGCTGTTGATCGGGTGGGATACCTTCTTTGTCTTGAATCTTAGCCTTTACATTCTCAATGGTGTCAGAAGCTTCAACTTCAAGTGTAATGGTTTTTCCTGTTAAGGTCTTAACAAAAATTTGCATGCCACCTCGTAGACGAAGAACTAAATGAAGAGTCGACTCCTTTTGAATGTTGTAGTCCGAAAGAGTTCTGCCGTCTTCTAGTTGTTTACCAGCGAAAATTAGACGCTGCTGGTCTGGAGGAATGCCTTCTTTGTCTTGGATCTTGGCTTTGACATTTTCGATGGTATCTGAAGCCTCAACTTCTAAAGTTATAGTTTTGCCGGTCAGAGTCTTCACAAAGATCTGCATTCCACCACGAAGACGCAGGACGAGATGAAGAGTAGATTCTTTTTGAATGTTGTAATCAGACAATGTTCGTCCGTCTTCTAGTTGTTTACCAGCGAAGATAAGACGCTGTTGATCTGGAGGAATTCCCTCTTTGTCTTGGATCTTAGCCTTGACATTTTCAATGGTATCAGATGCTTCGACTTCCAATGTGATAGTTTTACCTGTCAAGGTCTTTACAAATATTTGCATTCCTCCTCGAAGTCGGAGGACAAGATGGAGAGTCGATTCTTTTTGGATGTTATAATCAGAAAGAGTCCTGCCATCTTCAAGTTGTTTGCCAGCAAAGATGAGACGTTGCTGATCTGGAGGAATGCCTTCTTTGTCTTGGATTTTGGCTTTAACATTTTCAATAGTGTCTGAAGCCTCTACTTCTAAAGTTATAGTTTTGCCAGTCAGAGTCTTGACAAAGATCTGCATTCCACCACGAAGACGGAGAACAAGATGTAGGGTTGATTCTTTTTGGATGTTGTAATCTGAAAGAGTTCTTCCATCTTCAAGTTGCTTTCCTGCAAAAATAAGACGTTGCTGGTCTGGAGGGATGCCTTCTTTGTCTTGAATTTTGGCCTTTACATTTTCAATGGTATCTGATGCTTCGACCTCTAATGTAATAGTTTTTCCTGTCAAGGTCTTAACAAAAATTTGCATTCCACCTCGGAGACGGAGAACTAAGTGAAGTGTAGACTCCTTTTGAATATTATAATCGGAAAGAGTCCTGCCATCTTCAAGTTGTTTGCCAGCAAAGATAAGACGCTGCTGGTCTGGAGGGATGCCCTCTTTGTCTTGAATCTTGGCCTTAACATTCTCAATAGTGTCTGATGCTTCTACTTCCAAGGTTATGGTCTTGCCAGTCAGAGTCTTGACAAAAATCTGCATTCCACCACGAAGACGCAGGACAAGATGGAGAGTGGACTCCTTTTGAATATTGTAGTCAGAAAGAGTTCTGCCGTCCTCTAATTGCTTGCCAGCAAAGATGAGACGCTGCTGATCAGGAGGAATTCCCTCTTTGTCTTGGATCTTGGCCTTGACATTCTCAATAGTATCAGATGCCTCCACCTCAAGGGTAATGGTTTTACCAGTTAAGGTTTTAACGAAAATCTGCATTTTAAAGCTGCAAAAAAATATTTTTATTTAGCCTTCAATTTAAAAATTTTTAAATCGTTAATAATCATAAAACTACACAAGTGTAAATTTAATTATTCTCAAACACTGCTGCTAAACTTTTTTTTTAAATTTGTTTACCACAGCAAATTAGAAGAAACAATCGAGTATGCAGGCAACGATGAGTAGATATTGAAGCCGAGATTCAAATAAAAACAGACTCTTTTTCAATCGTAAATCTTGTTGCTATGCGCCGCGTAATAACGTCGAACCAACACAAAGCAGCGTCGTTCTCACTTACAATTTACCACCCAAATAAGTAATTGTATATTTCGAATTTATAAATTAATGTTTCGTTCAAAAGTTTGCTCGATTGTAAAATGAAACTGGAATTTTGACGGAGTCGGCCGAAACGTTGGAAAAAAAAAGCTTTTGTTTTTTGTCATCCAACGGCTCGAGGCGAAATTCAAGATGGACGACTTCGCTTTTATTCCAAGCCACTCTGCCTCGCGTTAATTACGCTGCTGTGCAACAAACAAAACGCTTCAACAAAACAGTGCGCCGTCAAACTTGTCACGACTCGTTACGAATCCCGCTTGTTTATCAACGCCTGTCTTTTGTCCCCCAAGTTCGCGGAAGTGACTTACAAATATCACGGGCAAAGCCAAGATGGACGGTTCTCCTCGTCCCGTTAGCCAACTGCGTCTTAGAGATGTTGGGACAAAGAAACCTCGGATTCCATCACTCGAGCACGGTAAGCAATAAACTATTCGCAAATGTCAAAATACCCGAGTGTTCGTTGCAACGAACGAATTTATTCGCCGAGAATTAAGCAAAATTTCATCATCTTGCGCGTCCAACGAACGTCGAGCTTTCCCCTGATTAAGCGTTTTAATTTCCTTCTCCGATTAACGTTAAAACGGTCAAAAATTTAACAAAATTACTTACCAGTTGAACAAACGCTGTTTCGAAGTGTGTTAAACAATGAACTCGAATGACGAATATACAAATAAAAAGTTAAGCGCAGGAAAGCAACTTGACCTCTTCCGTCGTCGGAGTCCCAACAAAGAATGCCGTTGCTCGATCGACGCTTGGCCCAGTTCTCTTTCTCTCTCTCTCTCTCCCTCTCAGCTGCTGCTGCTACTTCGATCCGCTTAGTAACGGAGTGGCGCTGTCGTCGACGGCACGGCACCTGCGAGGCTAATTTAATTTTTTTACCCCACCTATTCGAGCTTGAATAGCCTTCAAGCGCAATAAAAGAAATTATTGGGGATCGTTGATTAAAATATAATGTCAATGCCAAATACAGTACAACGCGAGATTTTGTTGAAAAGCTAATTGCGCAATAATATTGTATTACAAGGACTTGGAAGGCTCTTTACATTGATGGTACTGTAAAAATGTTAGGTTTATTGATATACTTTTCGCGAACACTAGCGAATTTTTTAAAAGTAACTTTTTCTAAAGCAACTAAGTATTTTTCTGATATTGAAAACTTATTAAAAAATCTTGTGTACTTATATTATGTACTTCGAAACTTCGAGCGCACGAAGAGTAAGATTTTCTTACGGATATACTAGTTTACATAATTGTTTGAAGTGAGAATGTATAAGGAAATTTTTTAAAGGGCAATTTATAAAATGCAGTTTTTGAAATAACAAAAGAAATTTTATTTTTTATTCGTAATTTCGTAACGATATTGCAGTGATAACATTCGTTTACAGATGTATAATCAATTTGCTGTTTACAATATCAACATTCTATTATACTCAACTATTTATCTCATAACATTTATGGCATCACAGATTTTATTTAATTGCATAACAGAATTTTAAAGATATCATTGATTTTTACAAATATAACATATTGTTAGAACAATAATTTATTATTTAACAATTTTATAACAATTTTATAAATGATCTTTGAAACAAAGAAGAAATTCAACTTATTTATTAATTAGAGTTGCGAAAAAGGAGTACAGAATTACATTTTAACTTTCATTTTGAATAAATTTTTCCTACAGGATTTTTTTTTAATGTAAAACTCTTAAGTTGTATGACATTATTTTGGTCTCAAACTGATTGTTACATCTGTTAATTATTGAGGTATACAATTTTTAAATTAAAAATTCTAGTATATTACATGCCACAAAGACTTAATAAAAAATATTGTAGATTATTCAGCATTTAATAGTAATATTTTTGTAAGAATTTAAAAAAATGATTACACATTGATATGATAATGTCAATTAAAGTCTTATTATTTTCGTCATTATAAATAGTTACTCCAGTATTATTTCAGTAATATCTCGGTATTACAAGAATATAAAAGTGATATTATGTTAAGATATCAGTCACTAAGAAATAATTGCACTGTCTTCTACCATCACTACAATTTTGCAATTGGTGTTATAATTGTGCTTTTTTTAATTGGTTGTTTAATATCGAAACAACATATTTAGATAATTTAAACATTGTTTCTTTAAATCAGCACCAATTAATTACACAAATATAATTAATTTAAGAACTACATATAATTTAGGTAACATTAATAAGATAGATCTACAAATAAATATTTTGAATAAACGCATTATGAAGGCAAGAGGCAACTGCCAAAAAAATCTAATTAATCAAAATTCTATTCTCCAATTATTTTCTAGCATAATTATATTTTTTAACAAAAAAATAACAACTGGCAAAACCATTCTTAAAATTATATTTTCAACATTCTTGCTATGCAAATTATAATAAAAAATTTGCATATCTTAAAATTTGTCATAATTATTGTATCGTTTTTCCATTATCACAGATTAGTTTTGGTGGCAGGCCTGTTTCCAAGCTCAGGCCTATAAGGCCTATATCAGACTAGTTATATCCTCCTATGTAGTTTAGCATGATTCCTTAATAAAAATCATGTCTAAAAATCACGTCTCTAACGATGGAAAAATTTTCGTTAACACGAAATATGCTACATCACTGTTAGTCCAATAAGCTGTATGAGCTGTTACAGTATATAAATAGTTACGTCCTATTCCGACCGATTGTAATACATAGTCCAAACGTTGGGGCAATTCTGTAAAGTGAGCATTTAGAAATGATAGTTTTCTTAAAAAACTGATTCTAAATTTACAAGAAGTAATTTTTACCTTGCTCTGGTTGGAGTATTGGATTTTCTGGTGTAGGAGAAGAACCTTCTTTTGCATTCCATCCAACCCTTACCAGACCCCATCCCCATAAATTCCAACCCCTATCTGCAGTTCTACTTGGTGTATCAACTGGACTGCTATCAGCATCTTTTTCTTCAGTATCTGTATTGATGGTAAAATTTAAATTAATCTGCTTTAGTAAAACCGTATATTGTCGTTGTGTTTTTATAGAACAACTTTAACAAACCTGATTGTGGATTGCTTTGATCTCCATTGTTTAATGGCGGTGCTTGCTCCATTAATTGACTTTCTGCTCCACCATGAGGTGGAATCAGAACTGGCTCTACTTTGCTGTATCCTCTTTCAAGCAACGGTTCCATCCTATATGCGACAGGATCCGACCAATGAAATATGTTATAAAATCGATTGCACAAACTTGCTGGCATCAAATCTAATCTATTGGACGGTGTACGAGTACGTAATGCTAAAAATACCGACAATGGCGAACCCAAACAAAAGAAATTATCAATCTGTGAAAAGATAAAGTAATATAAAAATTTATTGAAAATTACTGATGAAAATTCACATTTTGATTATATCAGTCCACCAATACTTACGGGAAACTTTAAACCTTCTAATAAACGCTCCGGTGACCCAGGAGGAGAGTTGTCGGATCCCATCCATTTTGTGACAATGTCGTAAACAATTACGCAACCTAAAGAATGAGCCAAAATAGAAATTTTCCCTTGCCATTCTGGATGCCGGCTAGCAAACGTATAATACAATCGATTTAATTCTTTTTGCAATCCTGATCGAACTTCTCCTCCGTACAGTGGACTCGTGTAATAAAGAATATCCATTGCGTAAGCGTTGAGAAGTTGTCGAATTCCTAATACGCTGTACGGAGTAATGGCCTCTACCATATCTAAAAATATTTTTTAAAAATTAAGCATGTTTATAAATTACTGTATAGTATAGTTAAAAATAATGTTTTACCTCCATCAAGTTTTAACAGAGATCGCCATTCCACGGGAAAAAATTCGATTCTGTGCGTTGAACTTGGAAAGTATTTTTGCTTTATCCTTTCAACGCACTCTTTAAACCTGTAATAAATTAAAATGTACACGATTTTTATAATGAACACGCGGTTAAAATAATAAACTTGCTTATAAAAAGCCGGTTCCTTATCTCGGAAAAAGTTAGTAAATTTTCAACCAAGTTTCAAATAAGATAGTCAACTTAAAAAGCAACGTAGTTTACATAAGCATTAAAAAAAATTACAATATCTCTTTTGGCGTTTGATAGTAATAATTTTAAAAAATTGTAAAATAAGAGAAAAGATAATAATTTAGGAAAAAAAATTACAATTTTTTTACAATGCACTTCCTCCTAGTAGTTCAGCAACTGATAGCCGCAATTGTAAAATACTTACATTGTTGTATTTCGAATGATTTTTCCAGTGTCTCTCTTTTGACCGATGCCATGAACAACAAACACTATGTGGTCGATATCTTGCGGCTTATCGTCCATCGTAGCGTGTTCTTTGAAGCCCCTAACAATTTTGTAGCCAGTCGCTGAAAGTTAAAAATTTAAATTGCTTCACAAAATAAACAACCACTTAATAATAACAATAAGAAGAAAAAAAAACAAAAAGAAACAAGACGAATATAAATAGAAACCTTTAGTGTAGCCGAGTTTCGACGTTACGCTCCTAACTAATCGGCTAGGTGTATACTCGCTGTAAAGAACGACGTCGTTGATAGCGTGCCATTCGATATGGTATTGAGGAAAGTGCTCGGTATGTAGTGCTGCAATTAGAGGCGCACCGGTTACTTATAGTAACAAAAATATGTGTCACGTTAAACCTAAGCGAATATATACAACCCGAGACAAGACTATACCTTTGTACGAGCGCGACGGAGTGCCGAATTCCGGCGTCGAGCTCGATTGCGTGAGCGTTTGTCTTTGGAACATTTTCAGGTGGGCCGTCTCTATCACCTCGGCGTTCTCGTATTCCAGGGGCTCCCAGGTGCCGTCGTAGAACCACGTGCCTCGCATGATCTCCGACTCTTCACCTGAAAACACCGCGTTTGAATGTTTCAATTCAAAAGAAAAATAAACGATGACTTTTTTTGTTTCTTTTTTTTTTGCTTCTTTTCTCATGTAAATATAATTCTTTCGAAATGTTTTTGGAGCAAATAGTTGAGGGATTCGATGTCGAATGAGCGAGCATGTAAATAGCGCGTTGTGCAAGTAAACGTAATCTCGCTGTAGCGAGTACGTTCGTCGAGTGTCCTTCGAGAATTATTTGCCGCGAGCAACGTGAAAGTGAAAGCCCTCCTGAATGTATATCCTATACATATATCTATAACCCGCGGTATATTTCAATACCCATAAATTAATTTTGTGGAATCTCGAAATTTTTTCCGTAAAATCGCTATAGCGTCGACACGTACAGCGATAGATTTTAATTTTCACAACGGCTCTTGCGCATCTCAAGCTCTCGCGACATAAAATAGCTGAGCGAGTCAACAGTTTCAACATGTAATGCTCGAATGAAAAATTGCTCGGTTACTCGACCTACCACCAAGTGCCTCTCAAGTCAATAATCATCGAAAAACTTGCATGTCTGGCCGAAGAGTTAAGTGCACAATCGCATCCCTAATAGATAAGCAAATGAAAAAGAAAGAAAAGAAAAAAATTCTAGGCGCGTGCAGAGAGCGTTTAGAAAAAGGCGCTATATATCTAATCTCGAAGCCGAAATTGATAGAGAACAGATGTCAATTTTCTGCTGGAGCATCTATTCCGCGCTGTTAGCATTCAAAGTCGAACGTTGTAAAGGAAATTAGGTGTAATAAACTCAAGGGCAAACCAATCTCTGCTAAAGAGATAGTACAGAAGCAATACAATGAGTCACGTGACCGCACAGAATTACACATATCTCAGATCGAGTATGCGTATATATATATACATTCACATACACACGTATACAGATATAACGTAGCGTTGAGCTGGGCAAATGTTAAGACATAAAAGTCGCGAGCATGCAAAATTTTTAACAAACCGCACTTCCCGCGTAACGTACGGATTCTTTGAAAATTTCAAAGCACGTTGCTTCTCTACGACGACTCGACTCGTTACGCTTCGTTTCACTTGCTTCGGTGCGAAATTATACCAATTAGGATTTGTTAAGATAAAACGAAACTAAGTTGTTTTTCAAAATTTTTTGTTTTTTTGTGAAGTTTCAAACGGACTTTTTTTTAATTACAAATTTTTATAAATTAAAAATAATAATGTAAGTCACAATTGAGATTATATCTTGAACTACTTTTATCAATGAGTATAATTATGAAGTAGTGACACAATTACCTGGCCAATAGATGGAAATACACTTCATGTTTTCTAGATCAGCATCGTACATTCCACCTCTGACAATAACCCTTTCAATTTTGTCAGAATCATTACTGTTTCCATTTTCATAAACGAGGCCTTGTTTTTGTCTCCAAACATTTTCTATTCTTAAACTGTCGTAACCACAAAACTTCATCCACCTTTTATTTACATCATCTTTGTACAACCATCGAACTTCTTTTGGCGTTAGTGGTTCTGCAAAGGGCAATTGCTTTGGAATTTCTTTCTCCTTCTCTTCTTGATCATCAACTCCATTTTCTTCAATATTGCATTCTGTTGGAAAGTTAAAAATGTAAATGAGTCAACAGTTTATAATAAGCTCAATGATAATAAATGTTTTTGAATAATGCAGGTGACGTCACTTTTTGAAACATGTTGAATTTGTAGAAAGAGAAGTACATTGAAGTAAACAAGCAGTTTAATATTGAATTTTTACTTTTTTACTTATTAAATAATTAACATATTTGAATGTTCTACTTTAATAATTGACAGTCACTGAGTAGTAATTTTCAAAGATGTCATTAATTGAATGCTACTCAAGAGACATTGTAACTATTTATTATTATGTAAAAATATCAAGGAAATTTTTTGAATATTTTATCATAGAAAAGATAGGCTCCAAATTATCAGTTAAAAAATTGTATAAAATAGCAAACAAAAGTTGTTGACATAGTTTATAGCGCTAAGAAAATAAGGTTTATCAGCTCTGAATCATTCCTGAGTCAGTAAAAACAATTCTCAAAAATTTATCTGCAGATATAAGAAAACTTATCCTGCTCAACAAGAAGATCCAAACAAAAGTCTAACCCACCTTTGGCAGAAGACGTTTGCAATGGCCCATTAAAAAGAAATAAGCGGGTTCAAGCAATATACTTATTTGCAGCGGAGGATCGAGAGATAGAAGAATGATTCAGCCGCTGCATTCGGGCCGTTTAAAACACATGACATCAGTAAAGAAGGAATTCAATTGAGCTTGACAATGCACTAGTTGCCCGCGCGTCTAGGCGCATCGAAGAAGCCAAAAGCGCCCGAGATAGCCGCGATAATTCAATAACTCGCTCCGGTTCCAAGATCGCGCGCGCAAGAGGAGAGAAAAGCAAAGCGTTTCGTGAGCGGGGGAGGGGGGGGGTAATATACTGTTGGGAGCGCGCAACAGAGAGAGAGCAAAAGGAGCGCGCGCGGAGGGAAAGAGGGGGGAGGATAGGTTTGGAGCACACACCTGTGTGAGCGTCGTCTTCGTCGTCGAGCTCGATCGGCGTCTCGCTGAATGGATCGACGCCGGCGACGAAATTGGCTGACATCCTCCTGGCGAGGATGACAGCCCCGAGGAGGATCGCGCACTTGGACGTGCAGACGAGGAGGGGCCCGAGCTCGAGGGCCGCGTACTCCCAGGCCGCCGTTTCCTCGGTGTCTCGCTCTTGATTGCGTTGCTGCTGCTGCTGCTGCCACTGATACTGCTGCACACAAAGCACACACCAAACGGGCGCAGAGAGCCGCAGATAGAAAAAGAGCTTTGACTTTAATAATAGAACACACGCGCGCACACCGTGTCTATACTCGTCCCCGACTAATACTGCCGTTGTCGTCGACGTCGTCGGCGGACGACAGCGTCAGTCGCTAATCGCCAACAGCAAAGAGAGAGAGAGAGAGAGAGAGAGAGAGAGAGAGAGAGAGAGAGAGAGAAAGAGAGAGGCCCGATAGGGGCCACCCGCTCACTGCACCATGGCTCCGAATATCTCTCTCTTTCCCGTGAGTCTCGCCGGCGAGAAATAAACGCGTTTGAACTCCAACTGCGAGCTCTCCCTGGCTCGTCCAGCTCTTGCCAGCGTGAGGCTCTCACAGGAGGGAGCCGTACACGCACTGCGGGGGAAGGTCCAGCAGAGTGTGAACCTGGTTGGGACGAGGTTCCGCGCGCGAGGGAGCTTGACGTTTCGCGGTCCAAGCTTGATCTGACACTGGCTTATTCTGCTGGTTCTGCTAGCTGGTAGCGCGCGCGCGCGCGGAGCTCCTATCTCTCTCCTACTCCCTTCTCGAGCATATGAAAGAGAGAGAGAGCGCGACCCCCGCCAACGCACGCGTAATGTGCGTGCTGGGCTTGTGTTTGTGCGCCCGGTTCTTTTATGTATTCGTGCGAGTATTACGGAGAGCGCGCGCGCGCCAAACCCGTGCACTCTTTACTAGATGCGGGGGCTCTCTCTTTGCGTTTTCTCTCTCTCTCTCTCTTTCCCCTGCGCTCCGTTAAACTGCAGCGGCTGCAGTGCGTGCTTATGTAATCGAACATCTTAGCGAGGCTGTGCACCTCGGTATATGCCTTGTGTCCTTAAGGAGACGCGCTTTTTTAAAAAAAAAGCGAGTGCAAGCTCGAAAGCTTTAATTTTGAAATAGAGATAGAGCGTCGAGGGGCATACTCGATTGGATTAGGACTTTCGCGTTCTCGAACGTTGGGATTATCGGACGCTGTGTATGTAAAGACACCCGGCGGATATCGCGTGATCCGCGCGAATGTATAAAGGCTGCGTTCGCGGCCGCACACGGGGTTCTTTAATACACGTCGAGGATCCGTCGTTTTTCTTGATTTTTCACTTGTTAAACAAGCTCGCCTTCGAACGTCTCATTTGAATACGTCTCAATCGAATAATACGGACACTTTTCGTGTACGCGTACACCGACCGCTCCCGAGCTTTCGAAGATGTCCGAAGCGAAAAGTACGCTACATGTTTGTGGAATTTGAAAAAACAAAGACGCTTTGTGTACGATTCGAGAACTGGAGTTATCGCTCTTATTTCGATAGACCGTTGGCGTAATATTTTATTTTATATTAACATGTGGTTATTACATTATTGGTTAGAGGTACGGCTTCTCGAGAAATTACTGCGAATGCCAACGTCCGATTATAACGTTATTTGGAGTCTAATACGGCTTCAGTAATGTCAGGGTGATATTATCGCGTTTTTCTTTTCTTGTGTGTTTTTTTTTTTATACCGGCGCTCTTTTAATTAATTTAATTGAAAAATTTTCGTTCAAAATTACCCGACGTTTGTTTTATTCCGTGTTAAAACGTTCGTAAAACGTAATAAAATAATTATTGATTTTTTTTTCGGGTGGGTAAGAAGAAAAGACCGTTCCATTTGGTTTATTGAGCGGTGCAATCTATTCGAGCAAATGCACGATTTTATGCCATTATGCCGCAGTCATTTCAAGTCGCTGTATACATTACGCGGTAATGATCTGATTAGAACACAGTGAGCATTAGACTTTTGTCTGGCTCTCTCCCCCCCAACGACTTCCTATTGTATACGTTAATTTACCGATAGCGGCGGGCTTCTTTTCTTTTATTTTTTAAATTCTATCGCTGCAGCGCGTCCTAATTAGCTGAATTATCTTGTTAAAAAACTATCTGGAGCTCTATTAAGACTTGAAGCAAATCAAAACAATATTTGAAGAGAAAAAGAAAAGAAGAAAAGTTGAACGAGCAGATTTTTTTTCTTTAATTTTAAAATATCTTTTTGCGCGTTTTAAACCGATCTATAAATGATTATATTTATAATTTTAAAATCGCAAATCGATCGATCGAGAGAGAGAGAGAGAGAGAGAACTTTTTAATCTCCATTAGAAACGTTAACCCTGAACTGTAATGCAATATGCAACATAGACGCGCGCGTGTATATATATATCTAAGCTAACTGCGGCGACGTTTAATTTTTAACATAAATTAAATCGATTGTTATATAAAATCAGTTCATAAAAGTATACACCGCGCGCTTGCGACATTCGCGTATAGAACGAGAATCTCTCGACCGACTGGCAAGTGTAAAAATAGCAAACAGCGCGAATGTGAAAACAAAAAGAAAATATAATAAAAAGAAAAATATTATTAAAAAAAAAAGAACAAGCTTTAAAAATAAAAACAATCTAGTGATAATCGATCGCGTAAATCGTTGATTACAAAAGCCCCCGACTAATTCGCGAGATATATATATATATTTACAAGAGACACGATAAATTTACCTCGGTAGAATTGAGCACCAGGGAAATCCCGTCGATTATGCGGCAGAGCATCATCGTCGCCCTGTCGCAGTGAAAGCTCTGGCCCGCGCTCAGCATTATCGCGTATATAAAATCCAAACGAATTGCTGTATGGAAAACAGTGGTGCTGTATCCAAGAGTCCTCGGAGCTGCTTCCAACTCGCTGGAACACGGAGTACGTTTGAATCGCCGTCGGTTCTTCTATCCTCAACGCACTCCCTACGCGCGTGTCTCTGTGTATAACTACAATCTCTATTTTTGCCCGATGGACAGGAGCGATAAGATCGACGGCCCCGGCCTAACAACGAGGCTATCTCTCACGTCAATTTTTCCATCTACGCGCCTACACACGCACGAAAAAACACGCGAACGTTTAAACGCACACACACACGCGCGCGCGCTCGTATAATACGGACACAGTGTCGGAGATAAGCAAACTGCTGGTTTCTTTATACAAAACACCGAGCCGCACGCGCGCTGGCCGTATGGCGAAATTCTCTCACTTTTCGATTGTTCCTCCGAAGACGGCTAGATCAGTTCTGCGGAGGAGAAGAGCCGACTATCCGTCCGTGAGATATGCGGCAAAAGTGACGCGTGACTGCGGGACGTCTGTTTTTTTTTTTTTTTTTAACGACGCTATATAGCTCTCTTGGATTCCGCTATGTAATACTCTTTATTACCCCTGCGAGAATTTATGTGCACACGTGCCGCGGCCCGCAGTCTGTCGGCACACTGAGACTCTGGACCAGACTCTCCTCCTCTATCTCGCACACACGAGAGCTTCGCGCGCCTTTCGGCTGTTCTGCGATAGCGAGCTTTTATAAGCAAACTTATCGTCTCTTTATATACTGCGAGAGAGAGAGAGAACGAGTGAGAGGCTGCACGCGCTTAACAAATTTACGCTCCGAGAAATCGCGGCGCACACATGTTCTAGCCGCAAACAAGCGAGAGAAGGAGGGTAAAGGCGTTATCACTCACTCTCTCTTTCTCTCTCTCGTATATCGCGTGGGGTTTTTTTTTACTCGTCAGACGCCGAGCTTTATAAAGCTCTCTCGGAGATTTTATTGCGCTCGCTACCTCGGGGCAAAGTTAAACAATCCGTATAATTATACTATGTAATGCAGCGTCGTTTGGGATTTAATTATCGCATATATACACGATGCAGAGTTTAGCCGCTGATAAGAGACGTCAACGTACGGCCGTTGAAGTTCTCCGTCTGTATATTTGGCGAACATCTAGCCGTTCTTTGTAATCGCGATCAGAGCGTTTTCTCCGTGCAGAGAAAACTATACAACAAAGTGACATACGATAGCTTCTCGTTCAAGTCGCGTGCGCTCTCTTTCTCTCTCGCCTATATTTGTACTATAGGCATATCGAACGTGACGCTCCGAGTCGACGATGCTGATTCCGCTGAATTGCACGCGGCTGCACGTGACGAGCGAGGAGGCGCCCCCGCGCGCTAATGCGGATCAGCGCTTATCGCCCAAAGTCCCGCGATAAGAAGCCAAGCACGGCTATCCGAGTAGTGTGTACACATACACATGTATGAGAATTACACGCGTGACTCCGGCTGAGAGAACAGGAGGAAAAGCTTCGGTTTTTCTCGTCAAAGTCGTCTCTCTGTGTATGCACAGCCGCTCTAATCCTCCGGCTATTTTAGCGACTCGAGAGGCGCGGCTTTGGATCCACACGGCCTGCACTTGCAATTTTCTCTTAGCCACTGGCAATTGTTCTAGATGGATATAATCGCTCTCTCTCTCTCTCTCTCTCTTGGCTGTTACTTTGCGTGTGCCTTTTCATTCGTCACTCAGGCCACTGCTAATCCAACGTTATACACCGCTCGCCGTCTCGTTTTCTCTCTTTTTGTTCTTGCTAATCGATTCGGACAACGATGTGGTCATTCGGGCTACTCCTATTCTTCTTCTTCTTCTTTTCTTCGACTGTTCGTTGGTTTGTTTGACGGGCAGCTTTTCTCTATCTTTTATCTTGAATATTTTTCTGCCTGGTTTGCTTAGGGCGATTCTGAACTTTGCGCCGGACTTTCTGTTTCAATTGTTGTTTTATTGTTTAACGGTCTTATGTTTTGACAATGAGAAAAAAGGAATTTATTGATCAGGTTGGTTTTTTTCTGCTTAATTTGAATATCTACGAGTTTTTATTAAATATGGATAATAGTAAAAATAGAACTTAATTATGTGCATCAGAATTATTAATTGTATTTGTCAATAAGTCATGTACTGAGTGTAGGGTTGATAATAAGACTGCTACTTTACCAACCATTACGTAAGAATTTTTTATATTTACTGTATTTAAATCATCAAATAAAAGTTAATTAATATATTGAAGCCTATAAAAATCTAATTTAGTGATGCATTAAAAAACAAATGTAAAAGAAATTCGGATAGAAAATACACAACCAACCAATGCCAGAAGTTATTAAAATTAAATACAATTACAATAATGAAGGGATAATAGCGAATATAAACAAAAACGTTTTTTCTATTAGGTTTTGAATACATTAGATTTGAAGAAAGGGAAGGTATATTTATTCGCGCCTAGATTGCAAAAAGTACGTTTATTTACGGCGAGATTGCGGAAAGTACGTTTATTCACGGCGAGATTGCGAAAAGTGCGTTCATTCGAGAGAAAATAACGAAGTATGCTTTTTCGCGGCGAGTTTACGAATAAAGTAGTGATGGTTATTCGCGAGGCATTTGAATCGTCCGCCTTTTCGTTCGGGGCGACGATTTTAGGTTATGTCAGCCCTAGTTGCTTGAAATTTTTAA
>JAPYYQ010001254.1:0-63041 GCA_030522585.1 Anagyrus pseudococci
TACATTAACAAGCTCACTTCGAGCTAAAGCTCTTTTCTCGTAACTTTTACTATACTTATCCGTTGACATACTTATCAAACCGTTCCTTTTTTCGTGCCCTGTGTTATTAAAAAGTATTAATTACTGTATATTGAAAAAAAAAACTACACTGGCGCCGATCCGTACCTGATCGACTTATCGCCGAGTGTACGCGAAGTAGCGTTCTCCACTTGACTCACCGATGACAATCGGTTGGCCGTATAGTGGCAGTCCACGTCGTCTAATCAACGTGCCTGCAGCAAATCTCGGATAAAAGGTATGTGTATACCGCGGAGATGTTTTAGCTTCCAGGATGAAGATAAAGTGCGCGCGCTTGTGCAGTAATCTTGAGCAATGCGCTATCTCTCTTTGCCGACTACATATACCAGCAGCAGTTGCTATACGGCAATCTAAGGAGAGGAATGGTAATTTCGCATCATCGCCGATATGGCTTGCTGCCTAGTTACGATCCTCTTCATCCTTCACGCCCATTCGACACTGTATACCGCAAAGAAGGAGCGTATACCAAGCGATTATACGTCGATCGCGCTATTTCCTCCTTTCCGCCTGTTATCCAAAAGAAACGGACAGATAAATCGAAGAGAAGAGGGTCATTCTATTTTTATCTTCAACTCGGTTAAACTTGGCTGTATAACACATCGATTATACTTTCATAATTGTCATCTCATAATCGTATATTATTATACGAAAGACAAATTATGAATGGTCTCGAGGATGAATAAGATGAAGTTCGGAAGAAAAGCGCTTTGCATGCTAATAGGCAGTATAGACGTCCGGTATGACGTTTGCCGGAGAGGAATGACGAGGGTGGATCAGGCTCGTCCGCCGGATTGATCGGTGAAAAAACTTGAAATTCCGATAAGTCATAAATCTCGAGGGGGAAGGGGGAGAGGAGGCGATGCGCGATACAGATTAGCATTCAGCTCTCGTATCTGCAGGGCAGCTCTCTCTCTCTCTCTCTCTCTCTCGGGGGCGCTCGTAAATTCCCGCTAACAAAGTGGGGGCGCGATCGGTAAGAATTTCGTTTTTCCAATAGACGAGAGAGAGAGCCTCTAAGACGCACGCGCCACTTTTGCCCCCTTCCCTCGCGAATTGCCATCAGGCTAGTCCCATTAGATTGGCCCTTTATGCAGCTCGGCGCGTCTGGCGATTGGAAAAACAGAAAGAGAGAGAGAGAGAAGAGAGAGAGAGAGAGAGAAGGATAAAAAGAGAGCGGAGGGAGGTTGCCGCAAGCGCGTTGCTCGAACGAGAATTCTCCTCGGTTTTCTCCCTCTCTCTAGTGCCGAGAGGGCTTCGTTTTGTAATGGTAAATACTCGGGGCGATTCCGCAGTGAACCGGATCGCCGGGCGAGCGCAGGCCGATATGGGAGGCAGGCGTAAAAACTTGCCCCCGCGAGCGGGGGCCACAGCCCCGGCCGTATAGCTCTCTGGCAGGCCTGGAGAGCAGCGCAGTCGCCGCCTCCGCCGCGTCGCGTCGTCGTCGTTGATGTTGATCGACGAGCGACTGGCTGCGAGTGGACGTCGCGCGCGCTCACCGAGCACGGACTCTCTCTCTCTCTCTCTCTCTCTCTGCCCCTCCTCTATGTAAGCGCGGACTCTGCGCGTGGGCGGCTGCCGGTTTGCGGACTTTTTTTTTCGTGGCGGCTATCGCTGCTCGATGTCGGGACAATTATTCCTCGTTGCTCCGTGTACTTGCTCTCTCTCTCTCTCTCTCTCTCTCTCTCTCTCTCTGTACTTTTGCGGTTGATTCTGTTGCAATGCGATCTATATAGCCTCGCAATAAACGTGTACATACGCGCGCGCGCTTTTTTTTATTGTTTTTCTCTTCTTACATATATGGCTATTTAAGGGTTTAAATTACGCCGGATTTCTTTGGATGCGCAAGTTATCGATGTTATTCGAGAATAAGCCGTTGTCGTTTGTTATTCGATTTATAGAGAAACGTTAACGAGGAATAAGTTTCTCGGGCGGGATATACAAAAAAAAGGAATGATATGAGAGAGATAAGAGACAAGATTAAGGTGTAGAGAGGGTAAAAAGAATGTGGAGCAGAAGGATGAAGAAAAGCAGTGGACGAGGTGCTTCATTTTACGCGTAAACACAGAGCGACGCACATCGAATAGACGAGCCATGCGTGGATTATAAGATCCCAGATGCCGGTGACGAGGATTAAATCGTCGGGGCTGCCCTCGGTATCATTCCAAACCGTACACCCTCCCGCTTTTTCAGAGGGAATAGCGCGGTTGTCGGGGGAGCGATCAAGTGTAGCCGCTGACGCCGAGGCGCGACTCTTTTCCCAACGCGCGTGTATACGCAATGAATATAACATTAGCGTGTCTGTCTGTGGCCTCTCGATGCCGATTGATTTTGCCGATTCGTATGTCGACTGCTATTCTCCGGCAAGAAGGAAAAACGCCGGAGTTATTTATCAAGCTTTCAGCCTACGCGCCGATATACATTTGTCCCGCACGCAGCCCTATTTCTTTCTTCTCATTGCCGCATCGACGTATAAATTATTTATCGCCTCGACTTATTGTCCATCCTTCCTAATGCCTTATCTCTCTCTCTGTCTTTCTCCTCGCGAGAACAACGATACTCAATATAAAGCACGCGATGTTTTGCCGGAGAGATCGGCCCAGCAACGTTGGCGCCGGCGGTATCTCTGCAACTATATACGCTGCTTCACAACGAGAGATACGCGTAGGTTCGTTCCATACAGCGATTAGCAGTAGTATAGTGTCCAACAGGGCTAAATCGAAGAATTTCGAAGAAGACGCGCGCTACGCACTGTGCAAGAGAGAGCTTGTGCCAGTTAACGCAACAGATTTCGCGAGGGGCGAAGGTAAAAGGGGGGCCGCGGAAGTGTAGAGGCCCCGCAGCCAACGAGAAAAGCTTGTAGCCGCCTGCGAACTCTTGCCAAGACTCCGCCTCCGTCGGACTACTCCCCCTCCTCCTACTCTCTGCTCTTCTTTGCTATTGCACAGACAAGCTACTGCTACTGCTACTATACTGATGGTGTTAATGCAATTATAGTGCTACTGCTGCTGCTGCTGCTGCTGCTTGGATTCTTACACATCTCGTTATAGGTACGGTATATAGAATTCCTGGTTTTTTTTTTTTTTTAAAAATGGTAATTTTCAAATTGTTTTGTTAAATCGCGATTTATAAGTCGGGGATTGTAAAGAAACAAGGAC
The DNA here is from genome assembly GCA_030522585.1 of Anagyrus pseudococci. Lineage (NCBI taxonomy): Eukaryota > Metazoa > Arthropoda > Insecta > Hymenoptera > Encyrtidae > Anagyrus > Anagyrus pseudococci. Next base: position 3,234 of record JAPYYQ010001254.1, read on the forward strand.
TGGATTGTAGTTGGAAAAAAATTATCAAGTTCGCGAAGAATTTGGTATCAGAGAAAGAGAGACAAAGGAGAGGATAAATGGAGAGAGTAAGGGAGAAGGAGTTGAGAGCGAGTCTGCTAAACGTTTGATTGACCGATGCATAATTAGAGAAGCTCCACCGGCGTTTATTCGTCGGCGTGATATTCCCCTGGGTTGCCAGTGTGGCGGGTATATAGTAGTGGCTGTGGTGGTGGTGGCGGCCGTTGTGGCACAGCCACCGCCACCGCATCGATTCCCGTAATTACCGTTGCCCGGGTGAATGATCTTCGCGCGCGCGGGCCGCGCGTATACGCGCGCGAGTACTAATTTTGTGCGACTGCTCGTTTTAGACGTTTCAAATGCGCTCGTGTATGTGTGTATGTATGGCCGTAGGCTTTAATGAAAATATCCATTTCTGGCTCTGCCGTTAAATTAAATTAACTAACGGGTAGAGGCTAAACGCCTCCGGGGGCAGATAATAAGTAACCTGTAAAGCTAACAGCCCGAGAGCTTTCACTTTGAGAGAGAGAGAAAAAAATTAAATACGATTTTTTTTTCATGATACATTTTGAATGTACTTATTTATTTTTATTTCCGCTTTTGGAATTACAGCACACATATTTGTTTTTTTTTTTTACATATCGCTGGACACAGTTTGGTTGAGAATCTTATATATTTCTCTTGCAGAGAGAGAGAGAGAGAGAGAGAGAGAGAACATGATTTTCTAAGGAGTATCCTTTTATCTAACGTTTTGCGCTCGAAGCGTATACAGCTAACAAACGTCCGCTCTCGCCTCTGTGTTTGTGTCTGTGTGGATGTATATTTACATTTAATAGTTTCGTTATCACATGCCAACGGACCATTGATAATTTATTATTTATATAGAAGGTAGAGTTACAGTTAAGCTGGCATATTTTCTTTTGAAAATTTCCGCGTGTATTCGATACTTGAGTATTCGAGGAAAACGTTTAATTGTTGAGAAAAAAATTTAACGTTAATGTCATTTTCAATATTTTATTTCTTGTTTCAGTTTTTATACTCTTTGTAGAACATGAGTTTTCTTCCTTGGCTCTGCTATCGGCCAATATTACTACGAGAAGAGCTTTTGTCTGCTACGCCACTAAGTTTGACAAACATTTGCGCACATATTTTATACGTACATTTAATTAAGGAAGCTGCTTTATTAAACATACTGCCCTTTAGTGTGTAACAATTGTTTATGCCTGACAATATTTAGTTTCTCTTTTTGTTTTTATTTTCAATTTCCCTTAACTCCCTTATTGTCAGTGATTTTTAATGTCACGCGAAGCACCGAACATCAAGTCATTGATACTTTTTTGTTGTGCACGAATTGTACGTCCACACACATATCGATTAATGCTTATTGTAGATATACGTTTATATTGTTGTTGTTTCATGATGTTACATGCTGCGTACGCGGTAGAGCTTAAAACTCATTATTTTGTGCGGCGTAATCGAACGTAATAAAAAAAAAATTATTTTTACAATCAGCTGTTCTAGAATTAGAAACTTGCAATAGGTATTTTTTTTCTTTCTTTTCTTTATACAACAAGTAACTTTTTCAAAATAGACTACGTATATCGTTCACTTTCTCCTCTTCTTCATTACCTTCCGCGTTGCTTTGAAAATATCAGAACATTTAGAGTTTTATAGTCTACTCGACAGTGAAAAACAATATGATATGTCCCACCCACGATTTTGTGCATAATTAAAAATATGCATTATTCTAATTCGTCAGAATTCAAGGCACGATGTTTTAATTTTATCCATAATCTAATCAAAATTAACAAAAATGTAATCGTATAAATAATAATAAATGCAACGGAAAAAAGTATAGAAAAAATGATAATTTTTGGTGAATAATAAAATGAAAAAAAAGTAAAATATGTTTTAAAAAAATTATATTTTTAATCTGGCACATGTTGTTAAGCACAACATATTTTTTTACAAATAATCTTACGTATTATATAGACAATAATGACAATGATAATAATAATAGCATAATTTTTTTGAAATTACTTCCAATTTGTTTGCGGACTCGCTCGGACTCACTGAAATTCTCTCGTGTTTCTCGATGAAAATGTTAACGCTTATCGACTTTACAAAAATGATGAGAAGGAACTGTACAACAAGATTAAAATAAAGACGTAAATGCATTTGCTATAACATAGTAATTATTCTCAAAATGAAAGAAAAAAAAGCTTTTCATGCGTCGCGAGTCGCACAAAAACTTTTTTTGCGTAACAACAAATTTCTTTTCATCATACAGCTGTATTACGAATAATTAATCGAAAGTACAAACCACGGTATAAAAGATACTTTTGAACACCGCTATGATTTTTTTTCAAATAGGATAACAAAATAAATAATAGAAGCATTAAACATCGACTAATAACGTAACTAAGTAATAATAAAAATAATAATAATAATAATAAAATAGAAATAATTACGTTACTTATATGCGCATGGCTGTGTATGAATATTAATTATAAAAAAAATGAAAAAAAAATAGATTGTCTGGCACTTTCATCATTAACTGCTACTCGTTCTCTTATAATTTAGCAATAACTTGCAAAAAATCGAGGATCGATTGAAAACTTTGCGTACTGGCGTACGCCTGAAAACAACTTCAGATTCTAACTAAGTAACAGTAGACTAAAAAAAATCAAATATTACGAACTCGAACAACTGCTCTTCATATGTATATATGTATAATCGAGCCTCGACACTGAGCGTAATGTACTATAGTTGGCTAAAAAAAAATCGTACGCAATGTCATTGCGGCACTTTACCGACAATGCTTTGTCACATTGACGCTCGCTCATACATTTCAATCGGCCTGTAACATGACAAGTAGAGTATATATATAAATCGCTGCTTGATCGGAGGGAGAGGCAAGTCTAGTGGCAAGCATATACTTCATTTTTATCGGTATTATACAAAGAGAGCAGAAATAAGTACTCGGCAAATAAATACAAGCTCTTTTTCCACCTTGGATTTCCTCTTAAAAATCTATCACTCGGTGTCTCTTAAAACGCTTACTTATTTATTTATCATTATTTTTTTTTCTTTCAAGATACATACTAGAAAAAACATTGCTGTACAAAAATATACAGAGTCTCGATTGGAGCTTGGGCAAATGAAATAAAATATATATTTTCGCTTGTGTAGCTCAAGTTTACAATTTGTCTCCTCCAAACATCACTGGTTAATTCGTCGAGTCTACTTTGAGTATACTCACAGAGTGTCGCTTTGCGAAGTACAAGTTTTTCGTCTTATATTTCGTTAAAACTATTATTTATAAGAAACACGCATGTCACGGTAAGGAGGTGGGACACAGTGATAAAATATTATTATTTTACTTGTGTTTATGTATGTGTGCTTTTTTTTAATTTCTTTAAGAAATTTCAAGTCTTTATCTTTTCACAAAAAGATCTTCTCATGTTCATCGGACGCATTTTTTAAATGTTATTGGTCCATTGTTTCAACGTTTCACAAATTGAAGCTTTTATTCTTGATTGTTTTTATTTCAAAATTCTTTGCGTTTTATTCTTGTTACTTTTGTTTGTTTTCGTTTCAAGCTACATATTTTTACGGTCATGGCCCGCCTGACCCAAACTAGCAAACAAAATATTTGACAAGTAAAAAATTTTTCATTTCCTTTTCTCGTGATTAGGTAACCTTTCCAAGCAAAAATATTTCACATGTCCTCCTCTCCACGGCCCCTCGACTTTTTAATAACAAATTAACGACAAGCTTAAATATAACTATTTCTACAAAAAAAACTTACTCTTTAACAAACGCTCAATCTTTCAAAGTAGGATTTCAACGTGTGACTCATCAAATAATTTTATTATTAACACAATTATTTTATTTTATACGCAGGTACAAGTTTTTTTCTTTTCTCGCAAAAATAGTCTTCTACAAAAAGTTTACGAATATATATATAAGTATATAACATCCCGTGCCCTCAATCAAGAAAAGTATAATGTATAACATTAATAAGAATACGATAATAAATAACGATTCGTTCGCAATTGGCGAACATTTAATGTCTCGTGGGACTTTTAAGCCTTATCCCAAAAAGCCTTATTCAGCTGCTAAACACTGGGTGAAAATCCAAAAGTTAAATGTCAAAAGTCGTTTCTCCCTTAGTTTTTTGTTTCCCCCTCCAAGTTCAGTGTGCACGAGAACGTACGTGTAGCATAACAATTGAATGGACACGTAAACGGAAAGCGACGGGCAGAAAAGAGTATTGAGCTTAGCTGGCGCGGGAGGGGAGATGTTGGCCAGCCTAGACGAATGAAAATCGAAAGGGCTTGGATGAGTTCGTTAAAGAACTGACCTTGTTAATTTGGCACATTATGGATATACTGTTGCGAGATCCGTAGTGAAAAAAAAAAGAGGACCGCGCGCGTTTTGTGCGCAAGGCAAAATAGCACAGAAATATGTGTAACAACGAGAACGACGGGCGAAGATACTTGTCGAGTATCCCGTTATGCGTCACAAGTATTTACAACTCTCGAACTAACCACTAAGCGCCTTTAAGCACCGTTTCCGAGTTATTATTTTCTTCTCACGTTTTCGAGTGAGAATGCCATTAATATACGCGCCACAGGCCTCATTGCGCGTGCCTCACATTTTTTTTCTTTCTACTTTCTTTCGTTTCAATCTTCAACGCCGGAGAGCTTAAACCCTCGTTAAAAAGAAAAAGTTTATGATTTAAAGGCTTGATAAGTCTTTCTGTTCATGTGCTTTTTTATAATTTTTGTTTTTGTTTTTTACAATAATACTTTCAGAATCTCCATTTTTTAATGTTTTACCGTCTCCTTTAAAAATACGAGGATTTCCGCTGAAAAACTCATCGGCATCGACATTACCGTCATTTACCATGTATACAGTATAAAATTCAAAAATCTAATAAAAGTCTTGGATGCGTATCGACTTAATCTTTTTCTTTTCGTATCGAGGGTTTTTTGTTTGTTCTTCTCGTTTTACAAATCTATCGGAGAGGCTCGAAAAACAATTTTGTTCTTTCTTCCGTTTGTCATCAACGGCAGAGGTAGCCGTCGTTACAATTAACCACGTGTAACGCGCGTCGCATTTGGGCGCGTCAAGAAAGAAATAAAAAAAAATCTCTTCTCTCCCGACGGAAAGTAAAAGTACAAAAATATTCGTACGAGCGAGAGAGACAGAGAGAAAGGGACAAGAGAGGGGGTGGTGGTAGGAAGGGCAGAGAAACACGCCACAAGTGTACAAACAACAAGTTAAGTTTTACAAAGTCTGAGAAACATCTGGATGAAAGGGTTGTCGAGCGGAGGGAACAGAGAGAGGGTGGGGGGTTGAGAGAGAGAAAGACTCGTAATCGTACAAGATACGATAATACTGATCGACGCTTCGTTCATTTTGACTCGGCTTTGCGCGTACAGAACGCTAGTACGCGGCTTTACATACACTATATAAGTAAACTCGCAGATCTCGGAGATCGAGGAGAAGAAAAAATGAAAGTCAGCCTAATGCGGGCGCTCCTTTGCGGCTTCAAGCCGACAATGTCGCGCCAGACTCGAGCGTGCTGTTGTTCGTTCCAGTCGTCTTGGGGGGGGGGGGGGCAATTCGTCAGCTCGTCGAAGAGGACCGATCGCCGAGGCGCCAAGAAAATCTGGCGAGCTGTGGCTGCCGACGCTAGGCTAGATCACAGGTGGCCGTCGTATCATCGAAGGCTCATGCGAGCGAATCATCCCGCGGGTAATCGTCATTCGGTCTTGATGACCGGCAGCTGGAGCTGGAGCGGAGGCACCGAGCCGCCGGGGCTGCCGTCCGGGTAGCCCGGGGGCGTCGCCGGGGAGGCGAGGGGGCTGCCGGCCGGCTCGAGCTCCATCGGCTGGGGCTCGAGCTTGGGCTCGTGCCCGGAGCCGCCGCCGCCGCCGCCGCCGGCCGCGTCCGGGTACTTGGCGTGGGTGCGCATGTGCCTGGTGATCATGTCCCTGCGGCAGGCGGCGTAGACGCACTGGGGGCACTTGTAGGGCTTCTCGCCGGTGTGGGTGCGCTGGTGGGTGCTCAGGTGGTCCGACCGGCTGAATACCTGGCCGCAGACCTGGCAGGTGTAGGGCTTGACCCCGGTGTGGAGGCGCATGTGCCGCGTGAGCATGTCCGACCTCGCGAAGCTCCGCTTGCAGACGTCGCAGAGGTAGGCCTTGGCCGTCGAGTCCTGGGCGCCCTGGCGGCGGTGCCGCGAGGCCATGTGCTTCGCCAGCCGGTCGTGCAGGCTGAACATCTGCCCGCAGACCGGGCAGACGAACGCGACGTCCGTCCCCGGGGGCATCTCCTCGACGACCGGCGAGACCTCGAGGTTGTAGCGGAAGGCGACGCTCTCCTTGGTCGTCGGCGAGGCGACGTCGCCCCGGACGACGGGCACGCTCACCGAGCCCCGGCTCATCAGCGCCGCCGGCAGCAGCTGGAGCCCGCCCGAGGCGGCCCGGCTGACCGAGGCGAGCAGGCCCTTCATCGACAGGTCCAGCGGGCAGTCCTGCGGACTCGCGCTGCTCCCCGAGTCCGACGAGCCCGCCCGGGGCAGCTGGCTCACCAGGGACGAGATGCTGGACATCGAGGAGGCCGATCGCTTCTTCCCGCTCCTCGAGCCCCCCTGCGGCTGTCGCTGCGGGGGCCGCGCCGGCTGCTGCTGCTCCCAAGAGCTCGGCTCGTCCGAGTCCGAGTGGCTGCGGATGCGCTCGAGCCCGGCCGGCAGGTACTTGCTGTTCAAGTAGTGCTCGAAGCTGAACGACGAGGGCGAGACCGGGGCGAGGGGGGCAAAGCCCAGCGGGGTCAGCGGCGTCAACGGCGTCAAAGGGGTGAGGGGCGAGGTGGGCGAGGCCATGATGATCGGGGAGTTGGAGCACTGCATGCAGCTGCAGCCGGTGAACAGCGGCCCCGGTACCTGGCCCTTCCCGGCTTTCGGGCTCTGGTGATGCTGATGCTGATGCTGCTGCTGCTGCTGCTGCTGTCGTTTCGTCACGTTCGCGCTGCTCTGCTGTTTCCTCTTCTTCTTGGGCATCGCCGCTCCGGCCTCCTCGTCCTTGTGCTCCTGGCTTGGACTGCAGCTGTGCCTCTCCTCGTGCTCGCAGGACTTGACCGGGAGGGCGGCCTCGAGCTCCCCCGTCAGCGGCGACGACTTGACGTGGTCGTTGCTGTTGCTCGTGTGGCCGCTGCTGCTGCTGCTGCTGGCGTTGCTGCTGCAGCTGTGCCGGCCGGTCGCCAGTGGCCCCGGGCTCCCGAGGGTCTCCGACCTCGAGGACGAGCCCGGCGACTCGAACACGTCCTCCTCCTCCTCCTCGTCGTCCTCGGGCTCGGAGGGCAGGGCGCCCTCGTACCTCGACGAGTCGACGCTCGAGCGCGCACAGCCGACGAGGCCGTTGAGACTGGCCGACCTGTTGTTCGCCCCGTACTTGGAGCGCTCGCTGCTGGGGGAGCCGCCCCGGTGCTGCTGGAGTATGTCCAGCACCTGGGAGAGACACTTGCGCTTGCGCGGCTGTTGGGCCAGGCTGTTGTTGTTGTTGTTGTTGTTGTTGTTGTTGTTGTTGTTGTTGTTGTTGTTGACGGCGCTGGTGACGGTGCTGCTGCTGCTGCTACTCCTGCTGCCGGTCGCGTTGCTCTTGACAAGGATGCCGCTGCTGTTGGCGCTGCCGCTGCTGGTCGAGATAGCGCTGCTATTGTTGTCGCTGGCTAGACTATTGCCGTCTAGGCTGTTGTTGTTGTCGCTATTGGCGCCGGCCGGGGCTGGGGTGCTGCTGGCGGTGCTGCTGGTACTGCTCGTCGTCCCGGCGCGATTCCTGTGATGGTGGTTGCGGTTCGCCGTCGCGGCGAGGGTGTTGTTGTTGGTGCAGGAGGGCGGGGGCGGCTTCGCCGGGCCGGGTGGCGCCGCGGCGGCATCCTCCACCGCGCTCTCGGCCATCGTCATCGAGCTAACGCGGCACCCGCCGCTTGGGCCCCCTATGACGCCGCCGGCTCCTCCGACGACTCTGCCCGCCTCTGCTACCACCGTACTACCGCCTACTCCGTTCTCCTGTAATCAGCAAAGCGAAAAACACGTATGTTTATTATTCATGTTCGTCAATTATTGTTATTATTAATATATTGTTTGTAATAAGTATTTTTATTGTCATTATTCTATATAGCTGATAAAATAATAATTTTATGTGTTAAGCCAACGATTAAAACTGGCAACGGTAAATACGAAATGTAACCTCAATTGCGAGCAGCTGCTGCTGTCAATTTGAACGTTTATCGTAAATGCTAAATGAAAAATAGCCTATGTAAAAAGTAATGAAACTTACGAAATAGCCAGTTGACAAGACTATGTAAAATTTTTTAACCGCATGACGATTTGTCATTGAAAGCCGTGAAACGTAAATAAAACTTGGCGTCGAAGAGAAAAAGAATTAGGGGCGCAAAAGCTGTACGTCGCGTGGTTCGCCCACTCACGGCGAAGCTCAAATGAAAATAATTGAAGCTCGAGCAAGAGGCGCGATACGTGCATTTCTCAACCGAGTGTAGCTTGCAAGTTGTTGTTTTTTTTTTAACTAAAATTATTTTCTTATTATCGATTAATTTCAGATCGAAATATTTCGCTTACATGAAAATAATAATTTAACGGCATTATGATTGTCGCGAGGAAGGAAGAGACTCGTATAGGTGTGTAACGATAATGAGTAGCCGGTGTGTTTTTAAAAATTGTAGGAAAAAAAATAAAGATATGAAAAAACATCGCGAGAGAGTGAGAGAGCACTGCAGGTGCACGCACATGTCGAATGACTTGCTATAAGCCCTAAAGTGGGAGGCAGGTGTCGCAAAGGAGGAGGAAGGGGGACGTTGCAATTTTCTTAGCAGGCACATGCGAGAGCGCGGAGAGGTACACTAGTCACGCTCCACGTCCGAGTGGTGCCTCTCTTGCCCGTCTCCCCTTTCCCCTGGCCTTCCTCCTCCGACACCAGCGTTTCCACGCATAGCTGCGTACTGTAGGCACGCGCGCGGGGTTACGCGAGTATTAGAGAGCAATTAATGAGCGTTTCGCCGGCCATTAGTTCTTGACTGAGGGAGAGAGAGAGAGAGAGAGAGTAACTCTCTCGGCGCGACCTCGTCACGCTTCTCTCGGAAAAGAGTTTGTTATCTCTCGCTCTTGGCCAGTAGTAAAACGTAAGAGCTAATCGTCAAATGAATTTCTCCAAATACGTTCGGAGAGGCGTCGTTGTAAAATTTTAGATACGATTGAAATACACTTTCAGATCAAGGGCGGAAAAATAAAAATGTATAGATCAGTCGTATCGCTATAAGATCCACGCGTAGTCGGGTCTATTTTAGCTTCAGCGAGAGCATAAGCGCTCTCGCACCTTGCGTCGCGGCAACGAAAAAGCGAAGGAAGCTCGAAGAGGCCGGCTGTGCAGCGGTATAGGAATGCGAGAGCTCTCGGGCAAAAACAGGCGGGGAGGAGCAGTGGCACGAGCCGCCGTTTCTGCAGCTCTCGCGTCCCTCTCTCTCCCGCAACATCGAGCCGTGAAAATTCATGCCAAGCTGAGGATCGCTGATTTTTCCTTGATCGACATGCCGAGGCACTACACGGCCGAGCGTCTCTCTCTCTGTCTGAAAAAAGCGAAACCCCAGCAGCGGATTCCTTACTGCACGTGCTAGTGTGCTGCTTGTAGCTGATGCTGCGCTCGAGAAGGATGACTTCTCTCCGCTGGCGGGCTCTCTCTCTCTCTCTCTCTCTCTCTCTCTCTCTCTCTCTCGACCGCAAGGGGAAAGATCGATGGATCGTCCGGGCGATTTATTGGCGAATTAAACGGCATCGCATCGATCGAAGCCCCCCCTTACCCCTCCCGCTCTACTGGGCTTTGTGCGCGCTATACGCAATTTTTACGTCGTATCTGACTTTCTCCCCCGCTCTTTCCTCTGTCGCCAATATTGCACCTCAGCTTATCTCTCTCTCTCTCTCTCTCTCTCTCTCTCTCTCTTTTTCTTTTCCACTCGATACATAAACGATCGAAGCTTGACTGAGAGGCGCGCGCGATCGGCGATTCACGTCAGCTAAACTCGTTCGTTTTTAGATTGAGCCAAACGGCTTTTCAATAAATACAGTATACAACCCCGGTTAGCGGTGTGGCATCGATATAGCCAGGCGGCTTTTCTAAATCTAGATGCGGACAAAGTGAGCAAATTAGAGCTTTTAAATTGTCCATCGACATATCCGCGCCAATTTCGCTGGGCACATATAGGCGCTTTATAAAGTCGACCAAATGAAGGTATTAGAAACGTCGCGAAAGTCAGCCAAGCGAAGACATTACGACGCGCGGCATCGAAATGCGAACGAGAGCGATGCCTGTGTCTCTTGGTCCAATTAGTTAAGGAATCGGCCGAAGGAGTAGTGTGTGCAGCAAAGAGACGGTGAGAAGAAGATAGCAGCGACCTGTACGCGCGCGTGCATGTGGCCAGCAATACACACACTAGAGTGAACAAGGTGTATAAGCGAGTGCAGAGGATATCGGGTCGTTGGCAATCCTGCAATCTCGTGTCGCGAGAGCGGCAGTCTAAGCTGCTTAATAGCAGTGCCACCCTCGAGAATGGCCGCGAGCTACCAAGAGAGAGCGAGATCGGGAGATCGCTGCCGCTCGCGAGAGACGTAATTGGTAAATGGAACGTGAGCTCGGGAGGCAGAGCCGGCCACGCCGCAGAGGCACGCTCTCCCTCTCTGTTGCTCGCGCGCAGCGGCGGCCATACGTGCGCCAACTCCAAAAATGCACTCGTAATTCAGATGTGAGCGAGCTAAACGGCTGCGCCGCACGACTCGCTCTTTTGCCCAAGCCAGAATAGGCCAATGAAAAATACATATATATGTATTTCGCGTATAATTATTTGCTCGCGTTTATCCCGCGCGCACCTGGCGCTCCACCTCTCTCGCTCGAGTAAACCTATACGCGTTTATCAATTTTTTTTTCATCGATGTATAAGCGATTATAAATTAACATTTTCCTGCTTATATGGTTTACGCTGAGAAAGAGAGAAAAAAAAGGAAAACGAAAAAATGTACGTAAATGTTGTAGGTACGCGTAAAAATGTAATCGAGTTTATTTCCTTATGAATTTTCGTGTGTAGATACGTATATACACGTGCTTTTATTAAATGTTTAACGCTGAAAAGCATATAGAGCGCAGGAGGGAATATGTATATTTTGCGAAATATACCTCGCTCGCGCGAGTCTTGTAATAAGTTCAATGAAGAAAGACTTATATCGGAGAACTTATCTGCGACGTTTATCTGCGTATTTTATGCAACGCGCATTTTATGTAACCGCGCAAAATTTATTGTACGTCATTACAATTTGTGTATAGCAGCCGAATGACTAATGGTGCGCTTATACTCGCGCACACACAAGCGCACACGTATCTTATGCTTTTTATATGACAAGTTATTACTTTCGTAAGTATTTCAAACAATTTGACAACGGCAGTCACGATGACAATCGCAAAAGCGATGAGTCGCTGATGAATGGAGAGAGAGTTGTAAGTCATGAATCGAAGCTGGATTAGAGGATAATTGAATTTGCTTCAAATACACTGAATGAAGGAAAAAAGAAAAAAGCCGACAGTGCTGCTTGGACAAGAGATGATAAACGCTTAAATCTCGGGGAAGAAGTTATAGAGCGCTGCAGACTACGCGCTCAAGGCCTGCGTGACCACGTAGAAGTAACCACAGACATGATGCCTCGAGAGAGAGGGCCGCCTGTTGCCCATCCAGAAGGAGCAAGTGCGCGCAAAACAGGTTGAGAGCCAAGATAACGCGCTAAAGAGAGGAGACGGCCGCAGGGAAAAGGGCGAACGTGGGCGCGCGCGATCCTCGTGATATATATAACGAGATCGGGCGTGTGTAAGTGCAGAAAATCGAGCGAGCTTGATCCAATGATTTGCAATACGGGCCCCAACGTATACGTTCGACTTTGCTTCCGTGAACTTGTTAATTAGCATCCCGTTTTTACTTTTACTCGACGATTACTACAAAAGCTCGAATAATTGAACTGGGTTAAATCGAAAATCGAAAATAAACAGCTGGGCTATTTAGTTTGCCGACTATATCTCGTGGCAGATATGTTTTTCGCTGCTAAGGGATCGCCCTGGTCACATACATATACGTACGCGCTAGAGATTAGTGGCTCGGGCGAAAGCTTTATTGGTCGCCCGGTCGAAAGCTTTATTTTAGGCAAGTCAAGCCTTAAGCATCCCTCCCTCTGCCTGGCGAGTAGGCTACTCCCCGCGCGGAAAAATTAATTCTTCCAATGCGCAGTGGCCGAGCTCCAATGATCGTCGCCGCCGTCGTCGTGAGTTTTGGCAAGAGGCATTAACGCTCATTTCGTGTCGCCATAAATTTTATTGTATTTAGGATCCGCCGCGCGGCTTAGCGCGCCAGCGCAGCCATCCTACATGCCCCCCCCCCCACCCTCCGCCATTTATTTCATCTGATGTATAGCTATATGCGCGCGAGGGCTTGTACGCCTATATATATATATATAACGATCCTCGTTCCATGCTGAAATCCGACCTCTATATAGGCTCTTTATTTAGCCATAGACGAAAAAAAACACTCGTCGTTTTCCTGTTATTGACGACTTTAATATACTTTTCAATTGCCCAAAAATTACACGAAGGAGAAACATTGACAGTTACAATTAAAACGACGGGGGGACAACGGTGATTTCGTGACCGCGACAAAAGCAGTGTATTTGCGATGCGAAAGGAACTCTATATTTTGCCGAAAGAGGAGAGCAAGGGGCAAAAAAATTGATGATAATGACGATGATAATAACGAAAGAAAACAAGGAAACAGTTAAAGATAAATACGACGAGCTGGCCTTTACGGGCCGAAGGCAAAGAGACGCGAGGAAGGAACGCGGCGAGAGAAAAAGAAGAAAAAGAGGCGCGAAAGGAGAGAGAGAGAGAGAGAGAGTAGGCCTGGCAGAAAGGCAGCTGCTGGAGATGCAGGTACATCAATGTCATTATATGGCGCGGCCGTGCGCGCTGCTGTCGCGCCAGCAGGAGAAGGAGGAGGTGGAAGATTAAAACAGGCTTCTAAGACAAGTTTTTATCATAACCAACATCTTCTCGTCGGATCGTCGTCATTACCACGCTAAGTAATCTTTTGCTTTACGAGTTTACATCGTCAACTGATTTCACCACTTCCTAGCTCTATCCCCCCTCCCAACACTCGCTCCCTAGGGAGGCATCATTCAGCGCAGGCCTTTCCGAATTCAACGAAAGAACCGACGATTTTATATATCCTCCCCGACCGACTGCTTCTGCTTTATTTCTCTTTTCTCAAGCTACGCGCAAAAACTAGACTTCTCCGGCAAAACGGGTAATGATTACACCTGCCACTTCGTTATGAGGGAATATGAAAAGCTTAATGCACTGGATTAATGAGACGCATCGCTGGCTCTGGTGTAAACGTAATTCGGACAATTTGTTAGTCGAGGATTCTAATTGGAAAATTAAATTGAAAAGTTTCGATATATTTATATATGCGATGTATATGCGTTTGTGCGAGGGGCCTGAATTTCTTTTTCCGTATGCATGTAAAAAGTTGATTAATCCTCATTATTTGCGCCCGCGATGCCGAGTATACAAGTTGATAATCATCGGAAAGCAATGGCTGTGTAGGCAATTATTACGATTACCAAGCGAGTATTATACCGCACGATGACTTGATTTATTTGGTAAATAGAAAATAAAAACGCTTTATTGCCATTAAATTTTTTTGGGGTAGGGTATTTATGCAGAATAATAATTACCTCCCCGAGTGGAATAATATCAATTATTCATTTGAGCAGGTACTTTTCTAGTACACGAATTGGAATCAGACGTAACAAATGCCCTCAATATCGGTGCAATATGAACTTCGATATCGCTACACATCTCGCGAATTTCATGCGCAGGTACAGAGAGAGGGACTTGACGCTGAGGAAGAAGAAAACGAAGAACACAAGAGCAGGAGTGTATTATGATATGAAGGAGAGCTCGGGAGTAATTTATAGCGGAAATTGATTTACGTTGCCAGGGCGCGCGCATCATTGCAGCTCTCCCCCCCCCTCCTCGCGCGCGCTTTACAGCTTCATCGAGTGGACGTGAGGCCGATTAGCCGCGCCTACACGGATAGCCGGGGTATAGATGTGTATAGTTGGCGAGCTATAGAGGACCGATTCGCTTCCTGCGGAAAATCGTGATTACGGGTGTGTGCGCGGCTGCTCTGAAAATGGCAAACTCTCCCTGCCCCGAGACTACTTTTCCCGGCGCGCAACTCGATTAGCTGATCATTTTCAATGATCTTGCAACGCAGCTGCGCTATGTATACCATTTTTCCGTCGACGATATAAAAGTTCTCCCGTATATATATCCCAGGTATACATATACAGGAATCCTAGGCGATACGCCTCGGAGTTTAATTCTAGCTATATTTGCGCTTATTTTCTCGGCAGATCTATTGTGCAACCCTTATGGTACACGGATGTGAAAAACACGGCGCACTGCGCGGGAATATACCATAGGTGAATTTTTCATCTCTGTCAAAATAAGAGAAGAGTCGGGAGCGGAAAATTATACGAGCAACAGGTGTCGAGGATCCTAGAAAGAGTATAGCAGTAGAAGAGGAAGTAGCAGCAGCAGCAGCAGCAGCAGCTGTGGACTGCTCCTCACCGACTCGGTCTCTCTTTTTCTCTCCCCAGCGCGCACTCGCTGAAAATATATATCTATAAAAGTAAAAGCAAGTCGCATCATCATCATCACCGTAGTAGCAGCGGCTTCCCCCGCATAGCCGTTTAACGAGCTTTACCCCTTGGCTCGCCGACGCGCCGAGTCTAATCGCCGCGTAAAACCGGCACATTATGAGATTGGCATCAGGCACGATGCTTTTGCGCGCATCGCCAGTGTGCGCACCATCGAGGCTCTGCGGCGGCGGTTAATGAAAAAAAAGAGGTAAACCGGCGCAGAGGGTAATGAATGCGAGCGCGTCGGGGCAGCCTCGACGGCTCATACAGTGTGCAGTAATCCCGAGGAAGAGCTATGTATGTGTGCCTTACTTTATGGATAGACGTATAAACACACGTATTGCTAGTATCCGCGCTACAATGATTAACAATTTGCAAGTTTTTACAACAAACCTCCAAACTCACAAAAATAAAAGAAGAGTTGACCGTCGTACGAGTGCAAGTTGGACATCGGTGCGGTAATCGAGAGACGAGGCTCTCCACGAGATTTCGTCGGAGGAGGGGGGGGGGAGATATTCGAGGCGGCAGAGTGTCGTTGCCAGACACTCTCGTATAGCGGTGTGGCTCTCCCTCTCTCGGATAAGTCGTCGTCGTCGGGCTGGTCAGCTTTATTTCGGAAGGTGAGATCAGAAGAAGCCGCCTGGGAGCGAGAACGAGAGAGAGGCGCTTTATCTCTCGAGATCGCGGGCGCGCGCGCACGCGGGAGCTTTCGTGTGCCGTGGGCGGCGCTATAGGTGCTGAGAGCGGCAGCAGGTAGAGATCGTCTCACTTGAGAGAGAGAGAGAGAGAGAGAGAGAGAGAGAGAGAGAGACATGCTTTCGTAATCTTCCATTCAACCAGACGAAGTCCCCCCACCCACTCTTTCTCTGTCTCCCGCTTTCTCTCGCTCCTTCAGCCTCCCTTTCTCTCTCTCTCCCTCTTTCTCTCTTTTACATTTGACTTTTTTTCACACGCTCGATTACCGCGACGCGTACGTACGGTATATACATGCACAATTCGGAATTCGTGCTTAAAGGAAAAGCCCCGTAACAAACGTTTGTGTTGTGTACGGCGCTTTCGCGAACACGAGTAAGACATATTGTTATCGAGGATAATCTGTTGATAGAATATCGGAAATCTATATAGGAATTTTGGTACAGAGTAATAAATGGTGAGTATAGGTTCGAAAAGACAAAATGATTAATCAAGCGCTCTCGCGGCGAACTGTAAAATTTTCGAAAACGTGATTCCTATACCTTCCCGCGTGCATAATTTAAGACTCGTCTGGAAGCCTGTATACCTGCACGCGCTCCTCAACTTATCAACAGTTTATTATTTTTTTTTTTTTTCAAGAGCCCATGCAATATAACGTTTAAATCGAAAGGCCGTATCAATGACGATCTATCTCTCTAGCTCGCTCTCTCCCTCTCATGTGGGAGTAAAACTACGTTCCAAGGAAAGCATTAACCAAGTCGCTCGTCAACTTCCCCCCTTCCTCTATCTCTATCTCACTCTCCGCGCCGCAATTAACGGGAGCCACTTGTTCGAATGGGCAGGTGAACTGCTGTTCGCCTGTCTACTCATTTCCAGTGTCTCTCAACTAACACCTCACTCTCTCTCCCCCTCCTTATTCTTTTCTACTATTTCATCGGTTCTTTTTTTTTCTTTTATTCATAATACGCCGCATTACTTATGTTTACATATACATAAAAATGGCTTTGATTTACTACGCTGAAACATTCCTACTTTTCGTTTTCTCCTTATTTTTTTAATCGTTTCGAAAATTTTGTTTCTTAAACGGCTCAGATTTTTATCGAACCCGTTGACAAGAGGAAAAAGACAAAAATTATCACACAATTCCAAGTCGGATTATAAAATGTTCCGAAATGCTTAGAATAAAAAAGAAGGGAAATCCCATAATTACCTCAAGCGCAAGATCAATAATAGTGTGTAAATACATATGCTTCTAATGATGACGGCTGGTCTAACCGAAAGAGAGAAAGAGGTGTATTAGTAGGGTATCGAAGCAGCGATTCTGGGCTAAGCTGACGCGATCAAAGAAATTGAGAACCGCTTAAGAGCGCGGCGCGCGCTTCGGAGGCTGCCGGCGACTCACGAAAGGCATGTGGAGGAGAGCCGCCGAGAGAGAGAGAGAGAGAGGAAGGCGGCGAGATATAGCTAAAAAAACGACGAGTCAGTAGTGGGCGGCAAGACGAGCGCGTCCCCTCATCCCTTTCTTTACCTCTCTAAACCTTTTTTCCCCCCTCTCGCTCTCTAGTCTCCGTTTCTTCGGTCACCCGGCCTCCCTCTCACCCCTATAGAGAGCATCGTGGCAATAGTCGGCGGCGTCTCTTTCGACTTTTTTACACGCAGAGATCAGAAAGAGACAGGGGGCAGGGGGGGGGGGCAAGGGAGACACAGCGTTGTGTGCAGGCGCGCGCGCAAGAGAGCGCTCACACAGGTAAGGCGCGCGTATGCGCGGTGAGTGTGTGTGACGCAACTGGCTTCGGGGCAAGAAAATACGAGCCGCCGGTGTAGAGGAACGCGGTCGAGCATTCCGCGATCCCGCTGCCGGACTTGGGCAGAGCGCGCTGCGCGCTCTCCTCGGCCGACGACGAGCCGCGCTGCAGACGTATCGGCGACGAGAAGAGAACGCGCCCGCTCGCTCGGCCTCCCTCCCCCGACGCCCCCGCGGCTGTAGCATCGCCCAAGGCGCGCACCTGTCACGACTGCTCCCAGCGTACGCCCCCTACCTTTATACACCCGCAACCGACATCGTTCGACCTCCGTCCTCTCCGTTTATTCACCTTACCCCTCACAACACCTTTTACCTGTATATCTGTATACAGTATACCTCTACCCTCTCGTATAGGCATATGCTTCAGTCGATTGACTGATTGGCAGGAGCTCCAACAGGTTAGAGGTATTTAAAACGCTAAATTGACTACGAAAATTTAAAGGTAGAAGAAACAATCAGAAATGTATACCCGGTGTGTTGATCGTATTATTGATTGATCGGGAAGCATAGTCTCAAAGCACAGAATGGAATTAATGAACGAGGACTTTTTTAAAACTTCAAGAGCTTTATATTCTTTCAGAGCTCTTGGACCAGAGAATAACGCTCGGCTTGAAAATACGTGTATACGTATGTAAAAGAGAAAAGAAAAAGTAGGAGAGCAGAGAGCAGCAAAATTATCAAGCGTTACCGCGCCTCATTACAAGCAGGATCGTTGAAGCAGTGAGTGGGAGTACGAGCGGGGGGATAGAGGACAGGGTACACGAGCAGCAACAACAGCCTATGTAAGCGTGTAAGTGCGCGTACACGTAGAGAGAAAGAGAGAAGGAGGGAGAGTATAGGTACGCGGGCACGGGTTAGAATACGATATGGCCAGTGCCATAAGTTAGAGCCTAAGAGGCTTTCTCAAATTCCACAGCTCGGAAAAGCCGCAAGGCAGCCCGAGACGACGTTGGCCGCACTCGCGGCACATATACACACGCGCTCGGACGACGTTTGCGCAATGCCCCGCGCTCTCCGGCGTCTCTATATACACCATTTCCAGCGAGCGACCTAGAGAGAGAGAGAGAGAGAGAGAGAGAGAGAGAGAGAGAGAGAGAGAGAGAGAGAGAGAGAGAGAGAGGGGGGGGGGGGGACGCGCGGGGGCGCGGAGAGAGGGACGGGGGGAGAGAGGGAGAGAGGGAGAGAGAGGGAGAGAGCCTTGAACACCTGCTGTTGCTGATGGTGATGCTGCTGCTGCTGCTGCGACGAGAGAGCACGATACACGTCGGCCTATGTATCAGAAAGCGCCTGCAGCGAGATAACTCATCGGCATGTGATCCTGCGACGCGCGGTAGCAAAGACGCGCCGCTATGTACCCCCAACGAGCTCCATATATTACGCGTGATTTTCACTTATTGTAACGAGAGAGAAAGAGCCGAGATGAGACGACCCACGCGAGTGTATTTTATTTCAGTTTTTTTTTTTTTTTTTTGTCTCGGTGCAAGGACGATAAGAGCAGCCCAAGGGAGTTTAACTGCGAGCTGTTATATTTTCGAGAAATAATTGTCCTGGCTTGCGAGCGCTGACCTCTCTCTGTACCAAAGAAATTCTTGGCTTTTTATCGTTTCGAGAAATCAAAAGTTACATTTAAAAAAAAAATAACGAAAAACTTTCGACTTTTATTTCACTGGTTTCTTTTTTTTGCTTTTAATAAGAACCTGCACATGTACGTTTTCAACGCATGTCTTAATGTGCAATAGAATTGAGCCGATGCCTGTGTTATTTCAAAATGTAGGTCGATAATGTATGAACAAACGAGCATCGAGATTGAAAAATAGAAATAACAAAAGTTTAAAAAGTGCACGTGAGAGAAAAAGGCCAGCTTCCACGTATCAGCGCCTATTTTTCTCTCTTTCCTCGCGCTTGCAAAATAAAATAAAAAAAGAAAGCTATAGTAAGGACAGAGAAGAGACAGAAGAGAGCGAGAGAGGGAGAGAGAGAGAGAGAGAGAGAGAGAGAACGAGATGGAAGAGGAGAAAAGGACTAACCAACAGGTGTATATCGTGAGGTCCGCTCGCACGTCCTCCTTTTTCCTTCACGTGTGTGTATGTATATATGTATTCTTCTTTCTCTTCTCTCGCTCATCTACGTGTTCCACTCTCTGCGCCTCCCTCGCTCGCTCGCTCGCTCACCCAACTTGATGTCCCAGACGCAAACTACAGACTTGCACGAGTAAAACGACTTGATTGGACCGATAAACCAAACTTACAAGATGGTATGAAATACGAATCATTGTATTTTTTTTATTTTTTGTAGTATAAAAAATCGGATTTATAAAAATATTTAACTTATCACTACTTGCAGTTACGCAATTACAAGTTTAGCATTGAATGTGTTTGTAATATTTAAAGGCCCTCCTCATTTTTAATAGAAAATCATCTTAACAATGTTAATGCTTGTGATTGATTGCAAACGGTCAATTTGAAAGAAAAAAAAATCAATGAGTATACGTATAAAACGATCGACGAGCATGTTCTAAGATAAGAGTTACGTAATAAGACACAATTACGAAAATAACAAGATAAGCATCGTGACGATACGGCTACTCTATTTTTGCACGGTTTAAATGAAGTGATGATTTGCTGGCGTCAGTAATAATCAAAACTAAATTCAAAATGTTTCGGTTAATAAGCTAAATAACACATCTGTGTGCTAGCCAATTTGAAAATTGCCACACGGAGAACAAATTTACAATCTATATAATACACTTATAAAAACAAGCATATAGTTTATTTTATTTAAATTTTCGTCAGTAGATCTGTAATGCGGGCGTTGAAGAGCAAAAAATTAAGCTACGCTTAACGTATATATTTTAGAATATGTATATATACATGTTTGAGCTCGACGTAAATTGAAATAGCTACTTCTACTGCACAACAAGAAGAAAAAGAAGTTTATCAAAGTTAGCAAAACAAAAGGAAATAAAAGCAGAAAGTTGCCAAGCAAAATCCGAGCTTACATCAATAAAGAGAAAGATACAGTGAGGAGATATAGATATGTAGTAATCGAGCGAGGGAAAGAAAACAAACTACGAATAGACAGTGTGACCTCGAACTTGGGTCGCCTCGGTAACGCGAATGTCCAGCCTCGAACTTGGACCGGGTCAGTAACAGTAACACAGCGGCAGTAGCGACAGCAGTAGCTCTCTCTTTCTCTCTCACTCTCAAGTTCCGATCGATAGGAGCCGGCACGCGCATGCAGTGCATCTCACTTTTCCCACTCTGCTCGCGCCCAACTCCCACCCTCTCCTCTTTCTCTCTCTAGGTCTCTCTTGCTCCCTCAATTTCTCACTATCTTCCTCTCTCTCGTCGCATGTATATACGTATATGAGCACACACACATCAACATAGAGGGGAAAGAGAGAAAGAAAGTAGGGAAGAATTCCAGATGAGAAGGATGAGCGGCTGCACGACCGAAGGAGAGGAAAGTTTCATATATACAGCAATGTTAAAGCGGGTCATCGAAGCTCCCAAGTACACACCTTAAAGCTTTGTTTCTCTCCCTTTCGGGCGAAGCTTTAAAGCTGAGCTTTGTTTGTAGCTGGATTAGTATTTTGTAACAGGAGTATCTTTAAATTGTGCAAAACGAGTATAGTTTTTGCAAGAAGCATTGACATTGCAAACGTAGTGCAGATTTTACTGGATTTTCAATACCGAAATAATCGAGCAATAACATTACATAAGTGTACTTATGCAATGGGAGACGATTTTATTTTTGTGTATACTATAAACAAATTATAACGTAGCACATGCGAGCATACAATTCATAAATTCAACGAAGAAACGATAAGCTCTTTGTGATATAAACTCGATGTATCATCACGTGTACAAATAAAATGGAACGAGAATTGATAAGTTGAAACGGAAAGTAAGAAAGAGAGAAAGAAAGCAAAAGAAAAAATCAGCCAAGTATACGCAGCGTATTCTTTCGAATCTAGTAACGTAATAAGGCTTAAGTGTAACGTATCTCTAATGGCAATTTACTTGAATAAATTATAATGCACAAGGAGAAAATTAAAACAGCGAATAATAACAAAAATAATAAAAGTACATAGTAAATACTTATAGTATTTAAATGTAATAAATATAAAAATTGACAAGAGTGACGGTAATAATTACAACAACTATAACAGCAACAGCAGTGATAATAATAATAATGGCAGACACATAAACGATAACAAGAGCAGCAGCATCGCGTATAGAATAAACCGATAGCTTGGCGAAAAATGGCTTATACTATAGAAGCGGACCTCTGACTAACCTCCGATTAAAAGTACAAGATAACTCGAGCATCTCTGCTCGCGAGAGATGCGAGACGGAGGTGGCAAGAAGATCGAAGAGTCGAGATTGAAGTTGCCCAGAGCGAAGAAAAAGAGGCCGAAGAGGGAAAAAGTTGGGGAGAAGCCGGCGGCAGACACAGACACACACGTGAGCGGCTAAGCTCGTGCTCGGCTGCTGGGACAACTGCTACAGCCGGCGTAGCATCATACGAACTCGTTGCAAAAGAGGAGGCTGCTTTGGTTGTATATTAAAAAGCATGGCCGTAGCCTTTGGAGCCGCGAGATAGAGAGCTAGGTTGCTCTTCGCACGCCGCAACTCTACTACCGGCCCGCGCGAATAAGCGCCGGGGAGTGCGCGTAAGGCGTCAGGTGAGCGCGGGAGGGGCTGCATAGCCGGGAGATGGGAGCAGTCGGCCGGCCCAAGGTCGGGGGGGCACTGGGCGAGATATATACCGGCGGGAGGCTGCTGTCCCTGCGCGACCAGCCGAGCCCGGAGAGAGGAGCACTGCACGGGATCAGCTGCACCTCGCGTACATCAGCACTGGTGAACCCTGCTTGCTTTACCCCCCTCCCTCGCGCTTATCTCTCTTTTTTTCTACGTACGCCGGGGCGCCGGGCAGCTTTTACGCGGGCACACATGCATATGGCCACGCGCCAACCGGCCCGCCGCTGCACGTCTGCAGGTCGGAGGGGGCGATATTGATTTCCAAGGCGGAAGAGGAGAGAGGGCTGCCGTACGGACGAGAGCTCAGTCCTCCCCCCTCTCCTCCTCTCTCGGCTGCTGCTGCTGCTGCTGCTGCTCGTGCGGCTCCGTGGAAGTGAGGCTGGATGGGTGGAAGGAGGAGAAGCGAGCAGGGCAGGGTTCATGGTCAAGGTCACGGGCGTGCGTTCGCCGCTACCGCTCACTCTCTCTCCCTCTCGCGCCTCCGGGGCTGTCTCCCGTTTCCCTCTCCGCCTCGTCCTCCTCCACCCTTCCTCGAACCATCGACCTATTCGAACCAGCGGCTTCCGCGAGAGGGATGCTGCGCGCTCGTACAGCTACTGCTGCCGCTGCTACTGCTATACCGCTATGTAGAGCTCTGTACCGGGTGACTTTGTCACATGGATTTTTCGACTCGACAAACTGCTAGATTGACCCTTGACTTGATTAATTTTTTTTTTTTTTTTTTTAGATAAAATTTAGCTGTTTGATATAACGTTGTAAATTATAAGTACACGTTTAGGTTTCCAACAATAAACAATTTAGCATTTTGGATTAATTTTATGAAATTAGCACTTGTTAAAGCTAACCGAGAAGATTTGTATAGATACTAGATAATCTGACGCAATATACATATAAGAGTAATGCGAGTTAAGAGTTGTAGAAGAGTAGTCGATTTGAAAGTCGTGTTAATTTCACAACGTACATGTGTGTAGTATACATACACGGATATAATACTTTCATTAAATTTACTTATGATAGAGCCTGGTTAATCTATAAGCCAGTCGAACGAGTTCGGCTGCTTTCGGTTCCCTAAACGACAGAGTCAGCTGCCTGTATCTTGTATACGTGTGGAGCTACATCGCGTGTGAGAGAGAGAAGAAATAATGCACAGCGTGCAGGTGTAATGCATGACATAATGCTTAACAGACGCTGGTTAATGTGTATCTTCTATGCGTGTATTATTATTTTTATTACTATTATTATAAATAGCATTTTTATCGGACAAATACCGAATTATAGTCTTTTGGCGGTTTTAAAAAAAATATGCAGCTTTTAATTTGGAAATCTTAAATTATTGTATTAAAATGAAAAGTTTAATATTTTGGTCGAACAGTCCGACTGGAATATCATCAATAAATCTTTTTCGAATTCCATTTATGTTTAGGTGTATTTAAAAAAGAAAAAAAAATGAAAAAGCCTATTTCTTATTTGCCGTATGCTAAAATATTATTCAAAGCTTTGCATGCAAAAAGTTTATGGTATTCTATTTATTTTTGTCTCGCTATAATAAATTATTTACATCCATACAAATTGCAAATGACTATTGACATTGATATTGAGCGAGTAATCAGTTTATATTACCTAATATTATTATTGCCCAGTAATTCAGTCTTTTAAGGAGCTTTAGTATTCTGTACTTTCAGGCCGTCCGTTTAATTTTGAAAATTATGTAAATGCATTCGTCTATCTCAGGTGCACTGCCGCCGTTAAAACATTTTACGACAGTTTACCGCTTGTAAATAATAAATCCCAATTAATAATATGCCGGGCATATAAAAATCATTTAAATGCTACTTTTTTTTTTATTTTCCAGAAACATGAAAGTCGCAGACTAGCCATTAATAAATTAATAAGCGCCCAGAATCTAGAGCCAAGATTTTTCCTTATCCCCCCCTTTAATGATCATTTTCGTTTTACACGATTGCCCAAACACGCCTACACGGTTATTTGCTTTGCAAAAGTTTTCCCCCATCAATCACGACACCAGTCTAACTATTTTGTTTCCTTATACCTCAGCTTGTAATAAACAAGTAAGTAAGCAATTAAGGAAAAAAAAGAAGATAAAAAGAAAAAAACGAGAAAAAAATATATAGAAAATTATAAGTAGGACCGAAATTCAAAGAGACACGGCGGATCCCTATTCTCCATATCTATAAATATTCATCACCGTTACAGGTGTAATAGGTCGTATCTAAAATAAAGTATCCGAGTGTCGGACGTCTGGCTTTTTTCTCACGCTGATATACCATCGACGCTTGGACCATCTCTTCTCTACCTGTTGGTTTTTTTTTTTTAACTGCTATTTCTCAGTCTCTCTCTTGCTGTCTCTTACTTGTTCTATCTCCTTTATTCATTTTGTTATAATTTATAATAAAATGTTGTCATCGAGTAATAAACCACAAGCCAAATTTCGCACATCGAACAATAAACATTCAATTAACAAATAATATCGAGCATTCGAATGAGTCGTGAGAGCTAAGAGCGCCTCTGTTTGATTAAGCGAAGGGGCAGCTGTGGTCCATCGAGAGAGAAAGAGAAAGACAGAGAGCGCAGCAGCAGCAGCAGCAGTAGCCGGTTATGCGTTCATTCGCGCAATTACATCAAATGGATTTCCTAATTGCACTGACGGCGCGGGGCCGGCACCAACAGATTGCCTATATTCGATGAGTAAAAGATGTGCGCTAGCGCGCAGCGGCATTACTCGCTGAAAAAAATATCAAGAACGGCTACCGATCTCTCTCTCTCTCTCTCTCTCTCTCTCTCTCTCTCTCGCGCACGGGGGGAGAAGGGAGCAAGCGACTCTCGCGGAGGAGCATATCGGGAGCCAGCATCCTTTCAGCCCGCCTCTCCACATCCCGCAAGCGTCCGTGGCCTCGAGAGATTATTACACGGTTTGTCGTGCATGCAAGCTGCTGCTGCTGCTGCTGCTCGAAAGTCGATCGATCGAGAGGAGAGAAGCATATAAGCCAGCGCCGCCGCCACCGCAGCGTATATCGTGCGGCAGCGCAGAGCCTACTCCTACTCTTTATCCTCCTCCTCCTCATCATCTTCATCCTCCTCCACCTCCGCTTTTCGTCTTCGTCTGTTTGGCATGCCAGCGTCTCTTTTATCGTTTCCCCTTCTCGCTAATGACGGCGAACGCACGATGGCTGCAGAGCCGCACTATACTGCTGCCAGTCTTGTCGTCCCGCTGGCGTCGGCCACAGAGAGCCGCCTCCTCCTACTCGCGCACCACTCACCGTACTACTCTCTTCTCTCCACCTATATACCTATTGCACACTTGCTCGCGCACTCGCGTATTATACACTCGGCGAGTGCTTCATTTTTTTTTCGTTGCCATTTTTCTTTTCGAACTAAATCGACGGATGTGCACGCGAGTGTACGTGGCAATTTAAACCCCCCCTGCTTTGCGACATTTTTATCGATGATCAAAACACGCCAACCGATTATGACTGCACTGTACATATCTTCGGGTTTATCCTCTTTTTTTTATTCTGATATACTTTGATTACACTTTCAATTATGATATCTTGAATAAAGGTGAGAATAAGCCCGTATGATTGTTCGAATAGAATAAATTTTAATTGGCTAATTATAATGAATCCGAGTTATTCCATAGACAAAGTTAGGCCATTGTATTATTATGAATTAAAAATTGTCTACATTTTGCTGGCGTTTTAGAAAGTCCAAGATTAGACATAGCACGAGATTCTTGCGCGGCTTTTTGTCTCGCGACAATTCAAACGTTTTCTCGAAACACTTCGCTCGATACGCGTTTTTTCCGCAGTACAACAGACGAATATACTGGATTTTAGATTCACCGAATTGAAAATTACGTCGGCAGGCGGCTTTAGCCTCACCACTCATTTACCGTCATTTTTGTGTCACTGGAATGCTGCCAGAGCGCAAACGGATCGAGGCTCTCTGCTGCGCTCGGCTTCGGACCATGCGCTCTTGCACGGCTAGCCTATACCTTCTCTCTACTTCTAACTTTATTACTCGCCAGATCCTCGTACGCTTTGCTCTACCAAGTGAAAAAAATGCTCGAATTACGCAGGTGCCAAGATCGTTGACAATTGATAAACTAAAATAAAAGATGGAGACGAAACAATTTGAGAGTATAATAGCGTAACGTGAGCTCGGAAAGTTGCAAAAGGCAAATTGATCTTGAAAAATGTGTCAGCCGGTGACGCGAAACACGATGAAAATCTCTCGAATTATGTCAATCGCAAGGGGGAGAGAAAAAAAAAGGAGCGAGCCGTGAAAGCGCAAAAGAGCGCTCGCGCGCGCATGAAAAATAGAGACATAAATAACGATAAAAAGCAACGGTTTCGCAGCTTGGCGAAAGAGGGTGGCCGAGGGGACTAGGGAGAGACGAGAAACAAGAAAAATGCGTATATGCGCGCGCTCGCCTGTATTATACGCACTTTATTATACCGCGTATATAGTGGGAGAGCAGCGTCAATAAACTTCATTCGCTCCCTCTCTCTCTCTCTCTCTCTCTCTCTTGCCGCGCAGTGTTTCTCTTCTCTCTCTCTCTCTCTCTCTCTCTCTCTCTCTCTCTCTCTCACTCGGTGTTTGTATAAGCGCTCTCGAACGGCAGCAGCGCCGATTGCTCAACTGAACAATATGTATCAGTGGTTTATGGGAGCGATTATGATTTCGTTCGTTCGAGAGAGAGAGAGAGAGAGAGAGAGAAAAGAATAAACGCGCGCATTCTTTTTTTCGCGCTGCTGTAGGCACAATATTTTGCCGCTATTGTCGCATAAACGCGCGCGCGCTCACCTAATAGAAAGGCACTATATTATCAGGTGGTCAAGGGTAAATTATTGTTTCGCGGAAAATTATTGTGATTCGCTTAGAGAAACTAGCTTTGCCGGTTGCATAAGCTTTCATCGGTTAAAGCGCACCGAGAGAGAGAGAAAGAGAGCGAGTTTAAACTGTTGCTTCACGAAACTCCCATAATTACTCGGACGACGTTTCTTTCTTTTTACAAGTACGTTAAGTCGAATGTGTCGTGAGACTGTAGATGGTACCAGATACAAAGCGAAATAAACGATAACGTACATTACGTGAATATCGCTTAGAAATCATAATGTGTACAAGTGGTCCGTGCGCTGTACACATATTCACGTATATAGGTATATATATGTAAATACACCGGGGCTCGTAATTACACGCTGCGTATACACACAGGGCACACGAGAGAGAAAAATTTCGGATGATCTATTATTGAGCGTGTCAGCGGCATGATACTGCGTGGTACGTACAAGCGTTCTTAGAATGTCGATTTCGCAATCTCGGTTCAAGCTTACGCCCACGCGAGGTCGTGTTAATTATCATACTGGTCAGAAGCGGGCTCTCTCTCTCTCTCTCTCTCTCTCCGACGCTTAGGCCAAAAACTGAAAGTCCCGAATGAAAAATAACTGGCTTATTATAGACGAATTCTGGCTCTCTGTCTCTCTCTTTTTTTCTCTTTCTTTTTCAACTTTAAGCCTCGAGGTTTTCTTTACGAATTCGATGACGCGCAGCACTCAAGTGCGATATCATGAATAATTTTATCGATTTAGTCTGTCTTATTTATGACCGAGGAGGAATTTAGAATGGACATTCTTTTTTTTCGGACTCTGCCTCCCGAGGCATAAGAATCAAAATAGTTACGAAATTACGTTTTATGCTTTTTATGGACAAAATGTAATTAATGTAATTTTGGTAAAAAAATAAGAAATGTATACTTTATAATCGCGTATTAAAAGTACAAAGAACAGTTGCCGAATGAAATCGGAGAAAACGAGGGTAAAAAAAAAGAAAGAACAACGCTAACGAGATGGAATTATGTATAAAACTCGAAGAGAAAGCCTAAGCGAAGATAAAAAAAAATCGTATTACGTACGCTGATGCAGCATCATCAAGTCAGTCAAGATAAGGAGGCGCGCTACTATTGCATAGATGCGCTTCTAATCGGAGAAAAGAAACGCTGTAGTCGGGACGAGCCGAAGAGTCGTGTGGTAGAAAATATACAAATGAAGGCTAATCGGTTAATTTGATTCAATAGCGATTTGCTGGAAGTTTAGCTGGTATAATCGGTTAGCTGGAGAGAGACAAGGCAAATAATAAGTCTGTAAGCTTAAGTCAACGTTGAAAGTATATAACGCAACGAGTTTGTACGAGAATTATGGCGATGAGCATCCACTTGATTCCCATGCTAATTATTCATTTTTATTCAGCCTTTTAGGTTGTGTTACAACGATCTGTTTATCGTTAAAACGAGACAAATTGATGGGAGATATTTTTGGGTAAAAACCGAAAATACTTTTTCACTTGAATTTGTAATGGGTAAATTATTTTTGTCGATTCAACATAATTATTTAGGATTATAGGTAGATTATCGACTTTTTTAAGGTTCTCCGAACATTTCTCGTGACGTTCAAATTTTAGTAATAGTCGAAAAAAAATAGTAAGCAGTGATCGAAAGCTCTATCACCTCACACGTTCATATACACGCACACGAAGGAAAGGTGAGAGCTATCGTGAGCGAAGCTCCGGAGCAGGAACGCGGGGGCGAGAGGTGTGGTGTTATCGTGAGGGGGGAATTAACACGAGGGGGATGTCGGCGGGGCAGTTTAGCGCGTCAGCGCAGTGGCAGCAGCACGTTAACAGCTTTCTTGGGCGTGAGAGAGAGAGAGAGAGAGAGAGAGAGAGAGAGAGAGAGAGCGAGAGAGAGAGAGAGAGAGAGAGCGCGTGTCCGCTCCACTTCCGACGCTTAGCGCCGCGACGCTCGACCGAGCGTATCCGGCCCGTTCGAGCAGACGCGCCGCACCGCCTACCCCTTCGACACACTCACACAGACTGGCTTTATTACCGAGATAGAGAGGCGCCCCCGGCATAAATATCGCTTGCTCCCGGCGGATTCAAAATCGCCCCCGCGCTCTGCTCGCGCGTGTGCGCGCGCGCTCGGGGTGTAAAACGAGCGCTGAATAGCCTTGTCCCACAAGCGACGTAGCAACGTCATTGCTAACCCTCTCTCTATATGCACCTCTCTCCCTCTGTCGTCTCCGACCTTTCCTCTTTCTCGCCGGCTTCTTTTTTTAACTCTTCCCCCGACGGTTTCGCACACTTCTAGCGCGCGCACTTTTCACACTTTTGTCATACGGATTAAACTTTATCAGCTTCCCCCTGCCAGCCCCCTATATCCACCTCATAAAACTCTATCCTTCTTTCGCCTCTTTCTCAGATCTTCCTCTTTGCATATGCAATCGGCACAATATTAATCGTGCCTTATCAATCGGACGCAGCGGCAGCAGCAACATATCGGTGCGTGCACAAACGCTCATCCCCGCGTATGCACCTGCGCCAACGGGAATTCCAATCGAAAATAACTTTGAGCCAATAATTAAATTACAGAACGACCGAATGATAATCGCAAGGGGTCTTTCTCGAGAGCCGGCTGTGCGCAAACGCTTTATCGATATGACGTAAGTTCGGAGTGTATATGTATATTTTGTTTCTCACACTCGCATTTTGCTAATATAAATAAGTCGAGTGAACATCGATCGATAGACTCTCTACCCGGAGAGAGAGAGAGGAGATAATTGACGCAAGGTGCTTAATACGATAATAGCGAATTTCTATGGGTGTCGATTTTCGGATTCCGTACACGTATACTGTTAAAGAAGAAACAGCTCTACTGCTTTGGCTAGAGGAGATAACAAGTGAGCAAGGGTTTGGACCATTAGGTATTTAAAAAATAAAATATTTCAGTTTCGGAGAAAAAACATATTCAAGAAAAAATCGGGAATTTCGATTGCCGTTATTTTGTCTGCTACACGCCGGGCCCTTGAGGGAAGCAAACATTTCGTAGACGCGTTTAAAAAACAAGAAGATCGCAGAGTCTGTTGGACTTACCCAGTGGCGTTTAAAGTCTCGAGGGCAGAGTCCGCATAGGTCGTCCGGTGGTGCTCGAGGCTCGAGGTCTTGAAGCACCGCGAGACCCAGCGTAGCTGCTCTAGCCGGCCCGTGGCCGTCGGTCAAACAGGCAATCACACTTGTTGCAGTGGCCGCTCTCGTAAGCCCGGCCGACAACTGGAGCCGTATCCCGGCTTCAGGTCCTCTTCTCTCTCTCTCTTAGAGTGCGACGGCGCAGAGGATCCTAGCCGTCGCTCGACCGGCCGGTCAGCGAAAGCTCAGCCGGCTGTAATCTCACTGCCGGCCGGCGGTAGCACATTACCCGGCGCCCTATCATCGGCCAGCCAACAGCCTCAGCCTCAACAGCCTCTGTCTAGGTTCGTATGTACCTCTTTATCTCTCTTTCTTGGTCGACGGCGCACACAATATTTTATCCAGCGGAGGCTTCAAACACTGCAGCTCGAAGCTGGCGTCAAAGCACTCCGAACGAAGAGGACGATCATCCGCGCACTTGGTTTCTCCGAAAGCCGCCAGCAAGAGTTGTCCCCTCTCCGTCTACTCTCCAGCAGACAACAACACACCAACAGACGCGCGTTATTCGATAACGCCTGCGCGACTCGCTGTGTATGTGTTCTCCGTACACACTTGGAGGCTCTCCGAACCAGATGTATCCTTTGGCACACCGAACTTTTGAAAAATTTAAACAACGAACGCTCGTCGGGAGTAACGGCGCCGAGAGAACGAAAGGCTGTGCGGGGAGAGATGGACGGCGGACGAGCAGCGCTGGACCGATCTGTCTCGCCGAGACGAGATAGTGAGAGAGAGAGAGAGAGAGAGAGCGAGCGGTAAAAACGCGTGTGCGCGCCGCTGCGCAAAGAGTCTCTCGGAGCGAGAGGGAGGCGACAGACTCGACGAGGCTGACGGTAGCGCGGTCTCGCGCCAACTGCGTGCGACCGGCTGGGCTCGTGTCGTCCGCGGCGGCGGCGGTGGCGCGCGCGGGGGTAGGGACGAGAGAGAGAGAGAGAGCTGGCTGCTGGCGGCGGTGGCGGAGGCGGTGGCGGCTTGTTCCTGCCTTTCTCTCACTCCCTCTCCTGCAACCGGTAGGTATAGGATAGGTAGGTGTATATACGCTCTGCTTTTGGCGCTCTCCCGACGCCGCCGTACACACGTGCGCTAGCCTCTCTCTCTCGCTCGCGGGAGTCGGTGCGAGGCTGTGTGCTGGCGTGCCTCCGCCGCACATCGGCAGTGCCTCCTCTCTCTTTCGCGACCGGCAGCAGTCCCCACCGATGCAACGAAGGCTGGCCGTGCAGCGCCGGCCGACCGAGAGAGTTTGGCTCTTCCCCCGTGATCGTCGCCAGGATTTCGGAGCGCGGAGGGAGGGAGTGGGCCCGTCCGCCCCCTTCTGCCCCCCCCCCTTTTCCCTCCCGCACTGCGGACCAACGTCTGGAGGAGGGGGCATATCACTTCTCTCTCTATCTCATTCCGGATAGCATCGGAACGACGTAGGCTTAGTTTTTCACGCGCCAGACGAGGAAGAGGAAAGCGCAGCTAATGCAAGCCTTTTTCTCGATTTTAATGCCGCGTTCCACGTTCATACGGATCACGTGTGATCGTTAAATACCGCCGTTTGACCCTGACGTGTGTAGGTGTACTTTGCGCTAAACTCGACTCGATCTCTCACCCGCGCGACCCGCTGATTTGTTATTGTTTTGCTTTCGTCTCTCTACCTACACTGGTCTTCCAAGATCCTCCGTTTTTCTCTGTTTCTTCGCAAGATTCGCCGAAAAATAAATCGCTCCTTTTTCATTTATCACATCAAATCCGCCAGTATTTAAATTCCTTTTAAAATTTAAAGTACCATTAACATAGTCATAGCTATATTTTATCGTATAACAACTAAGCAGCGCTTAATACAATCTGTAAAGTGATTCAACTGATTCACTGCCGCGTTAATCATCCAAAACGCGACAGAGAACACTCGTTACGTTATCAGTTCATAACAAGACAAGACTGAAAATCAAAGGCATACGACTAATGCCGATGATTTGGCGAGCCTGTAGGCATAAATTGGCAAGCTGGTGAAGTTGTACGTACAGCCGCGCGAGACTAGACTTCGTCACCAAGCGCGCGCGCGCACACACACACACACATATGCTTGCCTAAACATAGGACACGGCATTGCGCGCGAAGTGCGCGCGCCAGCCCGTGAGCCGGCAGATGCGAACCACGCCTACATTCCATGCTCTGTCTCGCTTCCTTGCTTCCCCCGCCCCGTTTGCTCGTTCTCTCTCGCTCTTTCTCTCCCTCGCTCTCTTGATCTTGCTCGTAAAAAATAAATGAACAATATAGTAATTGAAGAGTTTAGTTTACTTTTGACTCATTTTTTTTCAATAATAGAACTAGCTAGCTTAAGCTCAACTAAATTACTCGGCTATTATGAAAATTTATAAGATATACGTTGTTTTTTTTTTTTTTAATATATTCCAGGGCTTTGGTTTCGTGACTTTCAGATAAGCATCTTGAAATATCGACGACCATAATTAAATAATTTGAATAGCTGTATGCTTGTAGAAATAACGGTTTTCTTAAAGTCTAGCGAATTAAAATTAAATCAAACAGTAATGAAACTATTTCGTAAATAATGTGGATAATAAATATATCATAAATCAGATAATAAATCACGATTTCTTCATTAAAACATGATAAAATTAAGAACTGCGCTTTGGTCGCCGCGTGACGGTAAAAAGTGCCCATGAAAATTATTTTTTCTCGTATATGCCAATTTAAAAATTAAATAAATAAACATTGGCTGGCCCCTAGAGGCTTGTGGGCAGCTTAAAGGCACGTATGCGCGTTTACGTGCTCGTTTAAGAAGCTGCACTTCTTAGAACTTTTAACCAATGTGTGCACTGCTATATTCTCTCGTTTTTCTCCTTTTATTTCGTATAGGCTTATGCGCGACTTGTACCCAGACTGAAGAGTAGCAAACTGTAATCTCATGCATTTTGCCATTCACGTACACTTCTATATGTGTGTTTCCTCCTTATATTCTGATAAATGCAATTTCTACGTTTTCAAAAAGTTTGACCATCGCGTATAAATTTTTATCGAGACAGACAACTTAGATCAGATCGGTATACACGAATGATGGAAAAAATGTTCAACAATTTCCTTAAGCTATATTATAAGGCTCGAAAGTTCGTCGGGGCTGCACTTGAGATTTACCAGGCGCGCGCATATGGTTAGCTCCTATACTGCGCGTGGCAAGTCGAGAAACATCCTCTAAGTAGATACTCACCTATTGAGTAGATTTTCAAGAGGCATTGCTCTGTTTGCTTAGCTATAACCCTTTACTCCCCTCTCTTTCTTCTTTCCTTGCATCCTATTTGCTTACTATTTGCGCGTCGCCCGTGTCCCCCTGCTTCTTTCTCTTTTTGCTCTCTCTCTCTCTCTCTCTCGCTCTTTCTCTGCGCCTTCTCTTCTAACAGCTTTCATTTGTACCTCGAAATATCGCTTTAACTACTTCGAAACCGGCCTCCTTCAGCTCGGCTTAAATGCATTTCCCCTGACTTTTCATCATTTTAGATAATCTAGCTGTTCTACAAGGGTCATCCGCTAATATTTCTCAAATAATTACTTGAATTCCAATATATTTAAAAGCATTTTTTTCTCAATCTAAATGATAATTTATAGATGCTATGCACGTTTGTTTTTAATGCGCACGTATACACTGTGGTTGGGCGTTCAGCATCCAACGACTTATATGCACCGTTGAATTTCAAGCTGATTGTATTCTCCTACGACTGCAATTTCAAATTAGGCCCATTGTCTGCGCTTCGCGTGCTCGTACGCTTGTTTGTAAAAATTATCTCTCTCTAATTTTCATTGCGCAACTCTCTAATTACTCTTACGCAGACATTGTAAAGCTTAGAGAAGGATGCAATTTCTTTAGAGAAAAGAGTCGTGATATAAAGGTTTTCAAATTAATTATTCAAAACGCGCTGATCCCTAACATGCAAAACATCGTTGACGCCAATACAATCACAAAAATCCTTAGTCTTTTTCTCCACAATCATTATTAAACAGCTGTAGGTGGAGAACACACGGACTGCAGTATCAGCCGGGTGGTATCATATTCCATCCGGAGCCGTAGCTCTCTGGTCGTCCGTAGTCATGCAAATCAAATTACCTGAGCTCATCCTCATAACTGTCTCTCTTTTTTCACGAGGAACCGACAAAATTTAAATGATCCGCGCATACAGAATTATCTTATATGCATACACACAGTAAATATATGCACAAGAGAGGATCGCGGCCGGAAGAGCAACAGTGCCACATGAATATATCTCTTTGGCTCAATCTGCTCCGTGGTCCTTTCCATCATCGAATTTCAGCGGGGTCACGCTGCTCTCTATTACGCTTTACGGCATACACACACGCTTCTGAATCCGCGGTGGCGGTATATGTATGTGTAGCCGTCACGCGAGTGCAAGAGACGCACGCGCGAAGATTGCCCGGCTGGCCTTTAGAAAGAGAGAGAGAGAAGTCGGAGCTGCGGCACCTGGAGATCAGCGTCTCCAACGTCAGCCCTGTCTCCCGCTCCCCATCTCGCTCCGTTCCGTCATCCCTCTTTTTCGTTCAGCGCTCCCTCTGCTCTTTAGCTCTCGTCTCGAAGACGAGGGGGGCGAAAAGAAAAGGGACAGTGAGCAAGCAGCAGCAGCAGCAGCGGTAGGAGACGTCGGAGGAGGAGGTGGAGGAGATGAGCGCGTGCGGGCTCGGGGGGCACGCGCCTCCGTTTGCTCCGCGAGCGAGGGAGAGAGAGAGATGATCCAGCTGTTTGATCAGCTCTCGCCCGCGCTCCTTTGCTCCCCACCCTTATGTGTAGTCACCGCTTATGCTCTCGCCTGCTTTCATCCTCTTGTGCACATGAGCAGAAGATGCCCCGATCTCTCTCTCTCTCTCTACTTCCCCGGGCTCGTGTCCCGTGTTCTTTTATATGCGTATTCGTCGCGGGCCGAGCGCTAAAGAGACAGCGGCAGCGCAGCCTCTCTTTTTCTCGGACGAGGAAGAAGGTGGAAGGAGAAGGAGCGAAGGGGGGGCACAGGCACACGTATATGGGTAGGAGAAGGTGTCCGCGTCCGTTGGCATCTGGCTCCTTCCTTATACCTTTTGCAGGCTCGTCGCCGAGGATTAGGCACGAGACCGGCACGCGCGCTCACCCCCCCTCCCTCCGGATCCCGCCCGATATATCCCCAACCGCCTCTCTCCTCCACCTCGGGCTGGCTCTTCTTTTCTTGTGTTTTTTCTTCCTTTTTTTCTCCTCTCATTCAGCGGAGATCGATCGGTCGCTGCTTTTTCCTCCCCCCCCCCCCCCGCCTCCCTCACTCTCCACCCTGACTGCACGCCTGATGCAGCTTCTTCTTCTCCTCCTGCCAAGCTTTCTCTCTCTCTCTTCCCGCTCCCCACAAGATTTTATCGGTGACTGGGCACGGATCAAAGTCGCGGAGAGCGATATAGGTATATGGTCGCCGAGGGAGCCGGTCTTCTTGCACCCCTGACTTTCCTTCCAGCCCTCCTCCCGCAACTCCCTGCCCGACTTAATAAGATCTGGCTTTTTTCCTACTTCAGCTTGATTCGCCGCCTCGCTCGGCTTGCTAAATATCTCTTCTTATAGCCTGCCGTATAACCGAGTTCATCGATATTCCAGCCTGTAACACTTTCACTCTTTTACTCTTTTAATCTAACTCTTTGCCAGATTCTCCGCTAATCTCTTTTTTCTTCTCCTCTCCGCATATTCCTCGTGGCATTATTAAATTGCCTTTAATTTTCAATTTTCGATTCGAAATCTAGTTAATTACAATTCGTAATATGAAAACCCATAAAAACGCAAAATGTAGAAGATCGACTGAGAAGAACAAAAATTAACAGCCAACCGAGCTAAATGAAATCTCGATGAGTCGTATATGCGAGTGTGCTAGCCCTTAAACGTCTCGCAGCTTCATTGCTCGGCCAAGTTTGGACATTCCCTCTCTCTCATCGACGATGGCAAAATATGAAGGAGTCGACAAGTCTGGAGAGCACACGAAGAAGGCAAGAGAGAAGCTGGGCATGTTGGCGCACAGCTCAGCCTTGAGAAGGTCTTCTCTCGAGTAGAGCTCGCGGGATCGTCAACCTTCGGGCTGGCTGTACTGTTGACCTTCGCTTTCTACGAGGTAGCCACTCCCGTGGATACATCCTTGCGCCTTTTTCTCCTGCTCCCGTACTTACTTACATACTTACTTACGTAGGCATACGCCTCCCGATATATATGACCTGTACGGATCACTGCGGCAATTACCCTTTCTTTCTTTCTTTTTTTGTATACACTCCCTTGTCTCTGCGCATACTTTCCTTATTGCGAGTATGGTCTTGCAATATTAGTTTTGTCTTTGAAAAAATCATTTCTCTTTTGTTACTTGAAAGATTATTTTTTTTTTGTTTTAAAAAGAAAAAGCGTGAAATCTAATACAGCGATTCTGTGTTTAAATCGTTAGAAGCACAGAGGCATTTAATTGTCTGTATAGATGGGTATACATAAGTGGCTTGTGGATGATACAAAAAAAGAGGCCGAGGCTAAAAAGAAAATCGCCAGGGGGTAAGATGATCAGGGGGCCGGAGTTGCGAAGAAAGGGTAATCGAAGAAAAAGAGAGAAGTATTAATATTAATCTGAAGCTTCGTGAAACGTGAAAGCGCGCGGCTATACGAGGACGTTGCCGTGCTGGTCGGAAGAAAAACAGGAGAGAGAGAGGAAGAATGGGAGGAAGGAAGAAAAGGGATGCTACCGGGCCCAGGTAAAATCTTACATAAAGAGCTGCCCCTGCTGCTTCTTGGCACACGTAATATGTAATGGAGATGATCGACTTGGAGAAGAAGAGGGGACTAGAGAGACACTCGGCGTGGATCGATCTGGCCTTTTAAGTATATTATAGCTCTCTCGGGCGTTTAGACGTTGCTCAAAGGTTTAGGAATTAAGAAATAACGTTTTTGTTTATTTAATTTGCAAACTTTTTCAAAATTCAAACGATTGTCTTGAATGTTACATCAAAACGGAGAGTAAATTTGAAATTGAATTTCTCTTCGAAATTCAATTTCTTGTTCAATTGAAAGAGAAGAAAAAAGAAACGCGTTAGAGAATTGAAAATCTCGGCAGGCCATGATGAATAACCGCAGGCTCTTTCTACGTGCATGTAGAGGGGGGGGGATAAGAAAGAGTAATCGGAAGAACGCATGTGCACTTATATACACGATGGCTGATCTACGATACGTGCGGCCTAGAGACGTGAGAACGCGTGTGCGTATACGCGCGCTTTTAAACAGTTAGGGCCAGAGAGAGAGAGAGAGAGAGAGAGAGAGAGAGAGAGAGAGAGAGAGAGCAAGCGCAGTGGGAATAAGGTGAGGAAGGGCCGAGTCGGAAGGGGAATCGAGAGCACATAAGCGCCGAGATGCAACAAGTCAGAGCTGTATAGGAATGTAGGCCGGCAAGCCATCAAGAGAGTGGGGAGGGGGTATATAGGGGGCGAGGGGTGGCGCGCGACAGCGTCAAGTCCGTACCGAGAGAGGGTCTGTAATAGTGGCTTATGGGGTGAGTACTGGGAGGGGGAGAGGCTGACTAGCTGCGGGGCGCGAGTGTTCTTTCTTCTCCCGACTTCTTGTGTGCCGGCGCGCGTTCCCCTTGCGCGGAGGTTGGGAGATGGGAACGCTACGTGCGCTTACGTTGCGCCCCCATCGAGCGCCCCTACTTGCGCAAAATCGCACGGTTCCCATGTTAATGCGCGCGCCCGCGTCCAGGTGCGCCGGAGCAAGCAAAGAGTGTCCCATTCCGATGCTGCTGCTGCTGCTTATTCTCACGCTTCGACGGATTGCGCGCGAGATCGGCTTTGCGCGATACGCAGGAGAGAGAGAGAGAGAGAGAGGGCAACAATGACCTGCCGAATTCGTGACTTATGTATATGGCAACGTGGGCCAAATCAATTTTTCTTATTTACGATCTACCGCCGGCAAGTCCGAGGGCAGTTTACTCTCTGTTTTATGACTCGTCGTTTCAATCCGCGCGCGCTACGTGTTCGGCGTTATTTCGACTTTTCAAGTGCTTTATATATACCTATACGCTCGCGGGAACTTTTACGATTTCCAAAGGGCTTTTCTAACAAGCCCATTTATTCTTCATTTTCGGGCATTACGGCGCTCTCTTCTTTCATTTATTTAACAAAAAGGACACAAAGCTTTTTGTAACGTATTCAGTCTTTCTACCTGTATGCCTTCCCGCCAGAGCTAATTTACTGTATGCGTGACGCAATCTATAGTTTCCATTGTTCCCCATTTATTAATTCGACTTTATAATTAAATTCGAAGCTTCTGCTTTATTTTTCTTTCCTCTTTTGTTTTTACTTTATTTTGTTTACTCTTTGAACATTCTATAAATCTAAATACCATTAATAAAACGAAGGCAAAAGAAATACCAGTGCAGGTATAGTAGTTTGAAACAATCGCTAACTATGCCTGCGCCTTCGATTAACGGAGACCGAAGAAAGAAGCAAGAGTACTTTTGGCGGCGACCAAGCAAAGACCATAACGTCTCGAAAGATATAGATTCCTCTACGTGGCACAATGGCAATTAGACCTCATAATGGAGGAAAAAGTGTCGCTACACAAAAAGCTGCGGGAGAGAGAGAGAGAGAGAGAGAGAGAGAGAGGAGTGGAAACGATGACAGTAGAGCTCTGTGTAGGAAGAACAGGGATCGGCGGAGGCGGAAGCGCAGTCAATGCTGTACTCGCGCGTCCGCAAAATTTATGGGCCTCTGTCGAGGAGACAGAAAGGCTCTCTCTCTCTCTCTCTCTCTCTCTCTCTCTCTCTCTCCTTAAGCCCGAAACTAACGCCAAGATTTGCTGTATGCGGGCAAAGAAACCCAGCGAGAGGAGAGCTTGTACGGTGGCGAGTAGGAGACGCGTGTCGTATCGTGTATGTGTAGCCCGGCAGTGGGTGAAAGAGAGAGAAAGACAGTACACGTACAGAAGAGGGGCCAAACATCGGGCAACGGGTGGTCCGTCTTAAAGGAGGAGCCAAGACTGGCACGCGCCGCTCGCGCGCCCCTGCGCCTTCTGCCCCCCTATACCTCTATACCACCCTATTATGTAGGCCTTCCTTTTTCCTTTCCACCTCCACCTCCTTCTTCTGCTTGTCGGCTCACTCTTACTACTGCAAGCCTGCGGGGGTAGCCCGACACCTATGCTCTTTATTCAGGCTCCCCCTTGCACGTTTTTCTTATACTTGCTGGGCCCCCTCGCGTATACCTATATACCGAATATTATTCCGAAGGTGCGCGCAGCCGCAGCAGCGGTATACTCCGAATGTATATATATAAATCGCTGTATGTACGGGACTAAGCAGCATCTTTTGTTGAGCATCACGTCGAGCTTCAAGGCAGCGCGTGTGTGTGCTTTCTTGGTCGTCTCCTGCCTCCTCATCCTTCAACATCTTCTTATTCTTCTTATTCTTATTCTATTCTCCTCGTCGTCTCTCGTGCCATTAGGCACATCGCTCGGCTATATATCTCATTATTTCCACTTCGTTAGCATTATCCTTATCAACGATTAACTCGATGATTTTCAATATTGCAAAAAACATCGTGTTGCAAGTATAATAATTAAACTTTTTCAAATGAAAGAGATACCTTTAAATCGACGCGCGAATAAAAATTCATTAGTCAAACTTTTAACATAACGAAAAATGAAATTTACAAGATATCTCTCGTTCGTTCAAAAATCAACTCGATTTCTACGCAAAATTTGCCAGTTCAAAGCGGAAAATCACTTAGCGCCAAGAAAGAAACGCAAGTCTAAGATCGTTAGAGGGGGATTGGGTGGCCCGCATAAGAAGGATGCTTTTCCAACGGGGCGTTCCTTCGCGCGCCCCCTTCGACTTTGGCCAATTCTCTCCCTCTTTTATTTTCGTGAAACGCACACACATAAGCGCGCGCTAAGGCCTAAGAAATTTATGTACGTGGGCGGGTGTGTGCATTGTGCCAAGGGAGTCTGGCCGCTTCTAGTGCATCTGCAGTGTAGCCTGCCCTCCCCTGGCAAATTGCCCCGTGTGTTTCTTTTATTTTCGCCGTTTTCACGTTGAAAATCGCCTCGTATACGTCGTATTCTCGTTGCGCATTGTTATTAGCGCCGCTGCCGTTGTCGTCGTCGACGTACCGCTGCAATCAATGCCGCTATTTTCTTTGTTGATTTACTCGGCTGCGGCCTCTTTTCCAGGCTCTTAATTTTACGACTTGTATCTAATGACGATAAACATTTCATTATTTCTATACTCCTTTTTTTCTCTTCTTCTTTCTATACTCTCGCGTCGTATCGTTTAGCTCGTGTATAGAAACGGCAGTAGCAGCAGCGACAATAACGTGTACATCCTCGAAGAGCGGAGAAGGCGATAAAAGATTTGAAATATCGCAGTGACGAGGTAGAGAGAGATTAAGAAGCTTCTTTTTCAACCGAGGCTCCGGGAACAAAACAAGTTTGCAATTAGCCGCTCGAAGGTTCGCTTGAAAAGCTCGAGAGAGAGAGGCTTACACATACGCGAGCTAGGCGAGCAAATTGTCGGCGCAGTAGCCGGCTTGCCAGCTAGAGAGAGAGAGAGAGGGAATCAAGTCGAAAGGAAGTCGCGAGGAGCAGCTGTCAGTCGGTAGTAACCGGTGGAAAAAAGAAAGTGTATAGGGGGGGTCTTTCAGGAGAGCAGAGGGTCAGGGAGAAGCGAGAGGAAGACGCCGAAGGAGCCCAAGAGACGCGCGAGAGAAAATTTGCAATTCACTCGGCTTCCCCATTGCCCACTCTGCCCACTAATGCTATATACATAGTGCCTGTACTGGCTTAACTGCTGCCACTGCTGCTGCTTATTCTTAATGACAAACGCGCTTGCAATTCTTCTGCACCTCAAGCTCGCACATGCTCGACGATCGTATACTCTGGCTATGCGCGAATTTTTTTTTTTTTTCAACAATGACTATTTTTACAACGCTCTTATTGCTTAATTAACTTTTTTTTTTATTTTTTACTTTTTTCTGCTTGCTTTGTCACTTGGACACGTCGTTATGTGCATTTCACACTTGTATATATTGAGCGAATACGAATGGGATTATGATGGTGTAATTTCAGTAATATTTATGGGTTTTCAAATAATATTTAGAAGTGAGTAACTTTTTAGAATTTTTTTTTAATTCAAAGATTTCTATTTAATTTTAAGAGAAATTTTGTTAGCCTCGCGAAACTTACCTCGATTAACGACGGCAGCGTGAACAGTTTGATTAACAGCCCCAAATCAATGATTCCTAGACCCGAGTGTCCGCGGACGATCCTCGCTTACAAGCTTCGACTGTCCTTAAAATCCCATACATCGAGAGCACCGGTGAACCCCAAGCATCGATC
The DNA here is from genome assembly GCA_030522585.1 of Anagyrus pseudococci. NCBI lineage: Eukaryota > Metazoa > Arthropoda > Insecta > Hymenoptera > Encyrtidae > Anagyrus > Anagyrus pseudococci. Next base: position 44,738 of record JAPYYQ010001254.1, read on the forward strand.
AGCCGAACAATCTCACTGCATATACACTGTATACCCTCACTGTTCAGTCTCGAACGCACAAGTCACCAGTTATTCCAGCATAGAATAATGAAACAAAAAACCAGAATAACCCATCAACACAACATCGACATCTCACTCGCAACTCTGAATGTAACGCGTTAGCATGATAAGCAGCAACGTCTCCTACGCATCGGTTGCTCTAACCCTCTCTCGAGTTAGTTCCCGATGATCGGCTGTTGTAAAAGAGTCGCGGACGCTGCCTTGAGGGCAACTGATGAGACTGTGAAAATCTCTGTCGGAAGTGTCGAGTATAGCTACAGCAGCAGCGCGAAAGCAACAGGTGAGGAGGAGGAGGTGGTGGTGGCGGCGGCGGCGGCGGTGGTGGCGGCGAGGGAGGGGGAGGAGGGAGGCATCAGCACGTTCTCGTCGTCGCTCTCTCACTCTGCTGTGCTTGATGACTGTCTCGCGGTCGTTACCGGCCGAACCGCATGTGCTCTTCGCTTAGGTGCGGGCCTTACGCACCTAATCGCAACAGACGAACCCTGTACCCATTCTTGCTCCCCCTCTGTTCTCTCTCTCTCTCTCTCTCTCTCTCTCTCTCTCTCTTTCTCTCACGCTTATGCTTCCTACCTTTCTCTCTCTCTCTCTCTCTCTCTCTCTCTCTCTCTCTCTCGCATACGTTCGCACACATTCTTATACACATTCATTATCAACTTGTAAGCTAACCAGAGGAGAGAAAAAGAAAGGGAGAGAGAGAGAGAGCGAGAGAATGGATAAGAATGAAAGAGGGTGTGTATATGGGGAGGCTGGGGTGGGGCGGCGGGGAGAGAGGGGAGCTCCGGGGGCGTCCTTTTCCTTTTGTGTTTTACCTCTCCCTCATTGAGTCTCTCATGAGAGAGAAAGAAAGAGAGCGTAGAGCGTGGAACGAGAGTGAGAGAGAGAAAAAGAGAGGTGCACGGTCGCTGGCAGCATAGGTAGGTGGAGTGGGAGGTGGGACACGCGACTCGCTGTTCTAGTGGGGATACGGTGGCCCGCGCTTGGAGGGGAGAGCGGGGATGCTAAGGAGATATATCCCGGGAGGAGGGAGGCGCGAGCAAGAGAGGGTGGGTGGGCGCAATCGCCCGAGGGAGGAGAGGGGCCGGCCGGGGTGGGAGAAGCGGGAGGCATAAGCCGCGAAGGAGCTGACGGTAGCGATTCCCCCCTCGGCATTTGCGCACACGGTATAATCTCTGCGGCACTGCTCTGCCGATGCCGATGCTGATGCTGTTACTTCTTTTTGTTCACCTCGACTACTTGCGTTTATATACGTTGCAAATCCATGCAGTATCCGTATAGAGAGAGAGAGAGAGAGAGTTGTCTGCCTGCTGGCGGAAAAACCAGTAGTACGTATACTGCCAACTGCTACATTGTTTGTTGAAGATGTGCTTTATAGACCCGAGATGATGCCGATGATGACATATCCTGTTACTGCAATTTTAAAAAAAAAAGTCTTACTTTTAATTGCAGCTATACTTTTTATTTAACAGAGTTGAGAAGCTAAATAACAAAGAAACCGGTAGTAGAACGTACAGCCGAAATACCAACGCCTGCGGGTGATAATGATAATTTTGTACAGTTTAAAAAATGCGAAGCTTACAACGCGTCGGCCTTCCACATGCGCATGTATAGTCTAAAAAAAACATAAGAACAAGGGGAGAAAGAGAGATAGAATCACGGGGACGATTGATAGGTAGGTCGAACGGCGAACGGGGGGATAAAAGCAGTCGTATACGCGGCGGCAAACTCCTCTCGCCCATCCGCATGGGACATTATGCAAATTGTCCGGCGATTTGGCAAATAATTGTACGTCTCCCGCGAAATCTCTCTTTGCTCTCGCGAAAGAGAGAGAAGCGATCGAGGCACAATAAAAGGAGTAGCTGAATGGAAAAGAGAGCCGGTCTACACGTGCGAGAGAGAAAGAGAAGTTCAGAGTAAAGTGAGTAAAGGATAGCTCGTCCGCGGATGGAAGGAAGGAAGGAAGGCACAGGTGGGCGCTCTCGTTGCTCCTCATCGCGTGGTCGCCGCGCACTTATACCTCCGCTCCCTCACTCTCTCTCTCTTACACGCTTTTTCTCCTGCAGGCCCCCGCGCGACTCGTTTTCTACCTTTCCTTCGCGTTTTTTCCTTCTTTTTTCCTCGTCATCTTCTTCGTCGCCGTCCCTTCCTGCCACCCCCCTGCCCTTCTTAGGCCCTTCCCCGTAAGCGTAAACATCGGCTTGGCGCGCACATATGCGAGAGCGGCGACGTGCGTGCGGGCGAGGCTGGACCAGTTTCCACCTCCACCACCTCCGCACCTCCTCCTCCTCCTCCTCCTTCGCCTCTCTTCTCTCTATCTTGGCTTTCTTCGTGTTTTTCTCGTTTCACGTCTTCCTCCGTCCACAGCGAGATCTGCTCTCGATTCTCATTTTGTCAGGCAGACAGCCAACGCCCGAGGACGAACTCGGAGCTTCGCCTGCTTCCCTCACTCTATACGTGCAGATATATCCGACTCTGTTCGTCTGTGTGTGAAAGAGTAATAAAAGATTGACCGATGTTACTCGCTCCTCGTCCTTATTCTTGTATACCGCCAGAATCGGCGCTCTCGTTTCTTTTATTTGTCTCTTAAAAGCCGTATCGAATAATCACCCGCGTGCGCTATTTATCAGCCAGCAAGTTGTCCAGAAACTCTCGATTTTCCTCAAAATCGTTAACGAAGCACACCACTTGCGCATCTGGTCCGCCACAATTTCGAGGCAAAGAAAAGAAAAGCCGCATATAGGTGGAAGCATCGGTATAATCGATACACCGTGTGAAAAATCAAAAACTCAACGCGGGAACGTCGAAAAAGGCTAGTTTCGCACCCCGAGGAACATTAACGCTGACAATAGACAACACAATGATCCGGGATGATACGTTATAGGCAATGACGACTGTTTTTGCCAGAGAGAGTACCAAAGTTTGAAGAGGGGGGGGGGGGAAGGCTAAGGGTAAGAAGAGGGGAGTTTAAACCAAAGGAATTTGCAGTCTGCGAGTTATCGCTCTCTCTCTCTCTCTCTCTCTCTCGTTCGGGGTGAATCCCTGCCAAACTTTTCCCACGCAACACGTTACGTGCAGAAGCGTCACATAGCGATGGATCGCCGCTTAACGGCCCTGAGAGCAATGCCATTTTCTCATCTCCAGCCTGGTATCTCTCCGAGAGCCACCCCTCGGGCTCCCGCTAGATCATCTAAATCTGGCGCATGGGGTGGCGAGAGCGACAAGTTAGGGGGCCGACTCGGACGCAGTAGGCTGCCTCCCCACCCCTCCCCGCTCACCCTCTGCTACGGGGCGGCTGGCCAGGTGTTGAGAATTCTTACCTGGTAAGCCCCACCCTGCGTACGCCACCCGTTTTACCTCCCCCTTTTGCTGTACGGTCCTGTACGTGTGCGTATATGGTAACCGCCGCGACTGATTTTTTCGCTCCCCTCTTTTTGCCTACCTCGGAGAAGGCTCTCTCTCTCTCTCTTTATGCGCCGGGCGCGCAATCAATAAAATCACGGACACGTCTTGCCGATGGGAGAGAAGTTATAATCCGGCTGGTGCTTTTCGACGATGTCCTCCGATGGAAAGTTCAACTAGATGTATTTCTTTTCCAAGTAAAAATCTAATTTTTAAATTTTGCATAGTAAGCGCGGGCGTGTGACATATTCGTTTTATTTCTTGTTTAGCTTTTTCATTCTTTCGACACAAAATTCAATCAAACGAATTTTGAAATTGCAATCGCAGGAAGCAGACAGCCTGCCAGACATTCAAGGACTTCGCATTGAATGGTAAATTAGAAAGGCTTTGCCAAGCGCAAAATTTTGGCTTGCAGATCGGCATCCTTTATTTCGGAGAATACATTTGCCTTTTCAGATATTACTTTGACAGGAGCAATTGCCATCTGTGCGACAAATCCAAAGGTTTCTTGTTTAAATCCAAGACAACAAATAAATGCCCAATTTTTCGGATAATAACGTAACAATCGCGGTAAAGGTTTCGTGTAACCATTATTAAATCGCGTCGAATAAAATCGGCATAACCAAAGCGTCTCGATCTCGTACATTGCCGCACGTCCAAAATCAAATGCATCAATGCGTCCTGGTAAGGCGAGAGACAAAGACAGAAATGAGAAAGGCGACGAAAAGACGGAAGCGGCAGAATCGTTGGTCATTCATTTATTCGACGCGTCTCGGCTACCTGCACACGTTGACTTTTCGCGGCCACCTAGCAACGCAAATATATACCTAGCCAGAGCCCGGCTCGCCATAGGCATACACTTTGACCATTCTTTTCACTTCCATAGCGCAAGCCACACGTTCCGCGCTTCTCCGCGTGTGCCTATACACGGTCGCGAATAGTTGCCTCGTTTCGATGACTATCCTCCACCCCCTCGAAAAAAAAGATTTAACACTTTTCTTAGTTTTTTTTTAAATATTTTAAAATTTTAAACCTTGATCGTCAAAAACACAAGGTTTGGTAAAGGATGACTAAAAGGAAAGAAGGGGTGGTTATATAGATCGTCATCCAAGAATCTTCGAAATAGGCCAGGAGAAGAGGCCAAGGCTGCCACATCAAGAGAGCGAGAGAAAGAGAGAGAGGGGGGCAACGAATTAGATACCGAGCGGCGCGCGTCTCCACTAGTTTTGCGTCTACTCGATAAATAATGCCGTTAAACGCGCGCGGCGGCCGTGCTGGGTCGAGGAGGTTCTCCGGAGCTTCTTAAATCGGCGTAGCGATATATATACATGCACGAGCGGCGCAAACGGTGTGTTATCTGGCCGAGCCGATCGCCAGACGATTTGCCATCGGGCCTCTCTACCGCCGCAGAGAGAAAGAGAGACGACGGGAGGACGACGTCGTGTCTTCGCTGTCTCTACGCGTTAAAGCCAATGTATTCGGGGCTCCGGGGAAAAAGAAGGAGATGAGGGAGCGAGAGACTACTGCAAACATAGTCGCGCATAGGCTTGAATCTGATTAAGCTCGTAAATACGTATACTCTCTCTCTGCGCGCCTGCTGCAACTAACGGACTCCCCCGCGCATTTCTTTATTTTGTATCTGTGTTCGTCTTCCTCTTCCTTATACTCCCTCTATCTTTGCTGTACGCGCTTAAAACAATTCCCTACGACTTCTTTTTTCAGACTTTATTTCGATTTTTTTGGATGAATTGCAAAGCTGTACCGATCGTGAAAGAAAAATCTTCATTTCGCTGTAATAGCTTTATGACAAATGGCGAGTGTAATAGGTCTGGACAAGGCTCGTGTCGTAGTTAGCAGCCGGATAAATTCGACGCTCGCGAATTTGCGAACGAAAAAGTAAGTGGGACAGAGTAAATCGTCGAGCGGGGGCCGCTTGCATCGAGATTTGTGCGGCTTTTCGAACAGATCGCGCCGAGAGAGTCTGCGAGAGAATGAGAGAGGGAGAGAGAGTCCAGTGGCGCTTTTAAACACGCGTACGCGGATAACATGCATTCTAGCCAAGGCAGCTCCCGACCGGCGGCATGAATTATGCAAAGCCGATCTTTTAAAATGCAACAACCCCCTGTCGGTGTGTCTCCGCTCCCGAGTGCTTTTACTACTGCTGACCCAGAAAATCAGCGAAACCAACGAAAGTCCCGATGATCCTAGAGAGAGAGACGGTATACGCACAGCTGATGCCTCGCGCTGATGCGGGGATATGTGTTCTGTGCCATGCTACTGCTCTTACCGCTGCCCTGGCGTTACGGCGCTTATACCGCTTGGCTATCGACTTGGCAAACTCGACGAAATTTAAAGTTTGCGGATAACTTTCCTTCGTCTCTTTCTCCCTGTCGATTCGTTGATCGATCTTTTGTTTCGAGAAATATAACCACGAGTCTTCGCTGCTGATAATTTATATTCTATTTTACCTGCTTATGACCTGTAAGTTCTCAAAATTATAACAATAATAATAATAATAATAACAAAAATAATATCAATAGAGCGTAATGTTCATCTGACATGTCGATCCTAGCTATACGCTGTGTACAATTGAAAAGCCAGTCTGCGTGCGCGTCATTGGTTCGTTTTTCGGGGGCTGGTGATTTATCGTTTTGTTGCCGATAATAGCCGCAGTGCTCAGGTTGGAAGGTAAGTTTTCGCCGGTGGGCCGGCGTTTCGAGTATACTGGCCCTTCCCCCCCCCCCCTCCCTTCAGCGGTCTATACGCATCGGTATTCTGCAACCCCAACGCTCTCTCTCCCTTAAAATCAAGTTCAATGGTCGGTTATATACGGGGGGTGGCTTTTGGACGCGTGAGAAAATCAGCAAACGAGAGAGAGGGAGGGAGCAACCAGCTGGGCGCACTGTTTTTTTTTTCAAAGAGTCGGCAAACTTGGCGACGCACAGTCCCGTCGAGAGTGAAAGGGCATATAAGGCCGCGTTTGTTGTATACCCTTCACCATACACAAGCATGCCTCTTTGGTAGTATACATACGTGTAGAGACGAAGCTTAATTATGACAAGTTATGCGGACTCTAAAGCTACGTTTTCAAACAATCGCGCTTGATGGTGGACGAGGAAGGAGTATTTTGAAGGGGGATGAGAAGGGCCCGGGGGCGAAAAAAAATTAATTTGCGAGAGAGAAGGATGTTGGGCTACGACCTGCTGGGTTAAAAGGTGAACAAAGAATGATGAGGGAGAGAGAAGCCGCGTGATTAACAGGTAGCGTTTGTAGAGTGGCGTATTTGTAATTTAGATGTGAGTCGTTAGAAATAATAACGCGCGCGTAATAATTATTTAAATAAATTCCAATTTTACGAAACAATTAAATTTTGTATTTTTCAACGATACTAAAAGGACACGTAAGACTTCGAGACGCGAGTATAGACACGTATCGTCCGGTTGTCTGGCTAGTGCGTAGCTGTTTCCACGTGTTGCTTGCGCACCCCTCTGAGAATAAACCCCAGCTCCCTCTCTCTCTTTTGCCGCGTATATGCCGCAGGGCACGTAACCACGTGTTGCTCACTCTCGCTTCCCCGTTTGCTCGTCTGCATCCCCTTGCCAGATTTGAGCTTTGCTTCCCCGGCTTCCGTTAACCTGTTTTTAGCATTGTCAGCATGCTCGGGCTAACGTATGCGCAAAAAAACTACGGGAGTATATGAGAGAAAGGGAAGCCGGAGGAGAAAAAGAAGGAGGAGAAAGAGGAGAGCGCAAAGTAAAGAGTAAGGAAAGTGGGAAGAAAGGCAAGGGTGGGAAAAAGAAGCCGAAAGAGAGAGGGCGCAGAAGGGGTGTGCGCCATAAAAGAAAACGGCTACCGGAGGGTGCCCGGTTCTCCTAAGGGTTGCTGCGCGCATGTAGCCCCGCAAGTAAGAGAGAGAGAGAGAGAGAGAGAGAGAGAGAGAGAGAGAGAGAGAGATGGAGCAGCTCCCACGTTTGCGCAAGTCGGCGGCCGGTGTGCGTCCCGCGCCGTCACCTCAGCCAGCACCAGGTGCTTCATTCTCCCTTCTTTTATCTCGGCTCGCTCGGCAAATAGTAGACGCGAGCCTGCGTACCTATACTGCCTCCCTCCCCCCACCCCAGCCCACCCCTCGGATTGCCGCTCCTGCGCTCGCAAGCCTCTTTCTCTCGGCTTCTCTCTATGCCACTGCTTTCTCTCTCACTTTTTTTTATTTTTCCAACTGAGTCGCAGAGAGATGGACGAGCAGAAGAGCAAAACGACGTGCCACGTCATTAGCAGGGACTAGCGCTTATAACCAGCGCGCCCTTGGGAGAATTATTGCTTCAAGCTCTCTTTTGTTGTTATACCTTTGCCGCTTTTCGGTATACCGCTTTCTCTCTCTCTCTCTCTCTCTCTCTCTCACACACACAGCCCCGCCCACAACCCCCTTTCTTGCTCTGGTCCTTATTACACATCGCTATCTCTCGTCGATCGTATTCGTATAGATTCGTTCCATCGAATGCCAATTTTTATAACAAAAAAAGACATTTAATAAAACTTGACAATTTTTCAAGCATAAAGACGGCAATAAAGATAAAGTTAAAGGTGCATGCGCAAGCGGGAGGGAGAGGAGAGTAAAAGAGGTAAAAGAGCAAAGTCGTTTGAATGTCATAACAGCCCGAGGGTCGATACGCGAGAAACGAAACAGAAGCCATTTGCATTCTCGCCCTTTGTTTCTTTAATAGGCAATACTAGCGGGGTCGCTGACATTGTCGCGCTTACGTGTGCGCGCGCGCGCAGGCTTGCATCGTAAAAAGCCGTAAAGAGACAAGCGAGCGCACGAAATTTCCACCGCGGCTATGCGTATATACTCTCGTAAAACTGGTATGACCACAGCAAAACAGCGTATATACCGTTGCCAGACTATACTAGCGCCCGAGAGAGCGAGAGAGCTAAAGACCGGAGAGCTCTTAGTTCACCACAAGACACTCGGAAAACATTTGCCGAACACCTTTTTCTACTCTTTCTCTGTTATTGTTTTTCTGTGTCTGATAAATTTTCACTGTCAAAAATCGCCGTTAAAATTAAATTCCATCGAAACAAAGTACGACTTCGTAGGATAAGCTTTATCCGAATAAAAGTTCGATTTCTTTGTACCGTGTAAGAGAGTTAAGAGATCGGTCAGCGACGAGAGAGAAAAATAAAGAACGGCATCGAAAAGGGATACCGAAGCGTCTCTGCCTTTTTTTTATCAATTCGTATACGCAAGACTTCTCGAGTGGGTGGTTCGACGCAGTGAGAAAGACGAGTGGGTGGCTATTCGTGCGGTTAACATCGAGAGAGAAAAAGAGCGTGTGCAAGGATAGAGGAAGGATGCTGTAAGGACGTCGGGGTCTATATAAAGCGCCGAAAGCCAGGCCTTTTTCCACGCGGACCTTTGCAGCGGGAGTTACATCGACGGGGGCGTCTCTCGTCAGCGCGATATCGAGGGCTCGCGTCTCTCGCCCACACGCAGCACATTTAATCCAGAGCAAATGCGACGCGCAGGCCAGTTCTCCCCGCTCTGCCCCCTTCGACCCTTCTGCTGCGACGGCTCTGCGGCACGAGCTCTGTCCTAAAATACCTTGGGAGGTCTTTGCAGCTTATTGCGATAGTAAGGCGATTACGGCTCCTCTTAAATCTCGCCAGCGACCAGCTACGGCACCAGTCCCCTCCCGACTCTGTCTGTGTCTGTGTGTCTGTGCTTTAGTCACGAGCGAATGTAAAATTTTGGTAGTGATTATTAAATGGTTATCTATAAAGATTGAGCGATCGGATTGTTTTTAATTAAGTGTACGATAATGTCAGTTTTTTTTAAATTTTTTAATACACGCGTGAGATATCGTTTAGTTCGAGGAAGAGAAGGAAAAGAAAGTTGGGAGAAAAAGAAGAAAGCGAAAGAAGTGAAAGACCTCTGGGATGGATAAAATGAAAGAATACAACGATGATTCTTGTTAAATGCATCTTATCAATTTCGTCGTTTACTTACCAAAGAATACACACGCGAACGTAATAAAAACAAGGGGATAAAGAAGGAAATATCAGGTTGTACCGCGCACCTCCCCCGCGAAATTCTCTTGCCCACGGATGCCTTAACTCCCCCCCCCCCAGGCCCCCGTCGGCGACGGTATCCAGCTTTTCACCAATTACCCTATCTTCCCTCTCATCCGTCTTCCAGTAATATCTTCAAAAGAGCGCGAAGAAAAAGCAAGAATGAAGAAACGAACAAAATAAATAAATCAATTCGAACAGGGAGAGAGAGAGAGAGATACGTTTCGCACGGGCTCCCAGCATATACTGTCGCCGAAATCAAAGGGGCGTCGGCGGGAGAAGAAGCGGGGGAGAGTGAAAGTTAAGTGCAAGGACATGTGCAGCGTATGGAAATGGAGTAAAAAGCCGCAGCCTCCAGACCAGAAGAGAGAGACAAAGAGAGCAAACGGCCCTCCGAGATCCGGAGAACCCTTTTCGTATTTCAAACTGAAATGTCTGCGGGTTAGGCTTACCCCCTCCTTATACCGCACCCTGACACCCAACTCTTTCTACTCTCATCGCTTTATGCTTCTCCTTCTTCTTCTTCTTCTTCTTCTTGCTCCGCGAACTAAAAAGAACGGCAGCTATGTGCGAAGCTCTCTTCCTCGTCTGCCCTATATCTCTATGATGAATCACAAGTGTCAATCGATATGCGGTTCTGATCAACCATCGACACTTTTCGTTTTGTTCTTTACTGTACTCATACAAAAAAAAAGAAAGAAAAAATGAAAAAAAACATGTCAGAATACAGAATAGAAGATAAAAAGAAGAAAAAGGCATAGCAGAACACGAAGTGGCTAATATGGAGACATTTGAAAACGCAGAGGCTGTTGTTAGAATTGATTAGTGGTCGGCGTGTACAGTCGAGCCTCGTTCCAGCCCTCGCGTCCACCCTCTTCCGAGCAAACCGAGAAGAGATCCCACAAGCTAAATGATTTATTTTTCAAAGTGTTGTGTGTGTGTTTGCGGCATAAACCATGCCATTGGTCCGGCTCATTTATTACAACAAAGTCACCCAAGTTCCCACTCTCTCTCTCTCTTTTACTCGTGAAAAGAGTCCACGCGAAACATAAAAGAATCTCAGTCGAGTGAGAAAGTTTTAAAGTGGGAGTAAGCGCGTGAGAAGGATACAGAAGAGAGAGAGAGAGAGAGAGAGAGGTGGGGAGGGGGTGCGCAGAATAGAGGGGGAGGACGAAAGATAGGCAGAAATAAAGGCGAGAAATAAAAGTCGAGTAGAAAGTGCCCTAAGCGCTGCGGTGCGGCTCGCAGCGCCAGCCAGCCGCGAGAGAAAGAGAGGGGGAGAGCTTCAAGTTGCCCCCGTATACTTCCCTCCTGCTCCCCCCGAAATTCTCCGATCCGACTGACGTCGGAACAATGGCTCCTTGCGCAAGGGGGGGCTTGACTCCCCATCGGTTTGTTTATAAATACATATATAGGTAAGCCCGCTCCTTGGGCCCCGAGGGTGGAACACCGCTGTATAGGGCTGCCGCTGCGCTGATTCGAGTAGGCCCGCAAATCTGTGGCTGCGACATACACCTGGACCTCTCTTCTCTTCTGGCCTCTCTTACACGTATGTGTATATACGAGCGAGGCTGTACTGAACGACGACGCCGCAGGGGTATCTTCGTTTCGTAATGAGCCCGCCGAGAATTTCCGAAAAAAAACTTTAAAATGCGATTGTGTAGGTGTTTGCCGAGACATAGCGCGGGTGGAATAAACGACTGGTCATTGTAAGCATACGCGTGTGCGTTTATGCCGTGCGTCTGTACGTTTTAATGGAGACGGCAAAAGCGGCGAGAAAGGATATATAAATTAGCGTTTCTCAGCTAATAAGCCGCCAAAACACGTGCTATACGGGGGAGGGTAATTGCGCTATGCAAGAACATTCTCGGACGCTCGCTTCTCGCTCCTGCGTGTCTCTCTGTGTGTGCCATACAACGGGAGAGTTTTAAGGTTCGCGGAATTCCTTGTTTGTGCACGCGTCTGGAGCCTCTTTCGCTCTGGTGGAAAATGTAGAATTGACAAATTGGCAAATACAAGGTTCACTTCTCTCTCTTCCTACTCCGGCATAGGCTGCGCCTGATTTTTTGCCCCAAGGCCGCGCGCACGCACTTGGAATTTATGCCTTGCTATATAGTCATTCGCGCTGAATGAATTTTGCGAGGCGCCCGGCTAACTCTTGGGGAACACATAAGTCTCACTTGATTACGTAAATAATTAGGTAAAACAAAGTAATTGTACATAGGATAACTTTGCAGTGTATTAATAAAACAAACGAGGAGGCAAAACAATACACTGACACGCAAGGAGATAATAAAAAGCGCTTAACGTTCGCGCCCGCATCAACAGGTGGGCACCGTCCAAAGCGGGTGGAGAGTGCTGCTGGAGTAACAAGTGCATAGCGTGTGTGTCGGTAGTAGGGGGTGAGCCTAGCGTGCAGTAAAAACGATTCTGCCACCGCGATCTTCCCCCTCTCTCTCTCTCTCCTGCATCGATCGGTCCGATGCAATTTAGATAAGGGCCTCTCCTACGGACTTATCTCGCGCCTCGCTGGCTACTTTGATTCGCACGGCTGTTCGCGGTAGCCCGAGAGAGGGAGAGAGCTAGTAAATCCTGAGGCGCGTTAGCATGTCGCCACGCCCGCGTGGAGAGAGACTCTACACGAAAACTTAATGAAACTCATCGGCAGCGCCCGAGAGAGACTGTTAATGCACGAGTTTTATATACCTGTACAACATATCTATCTCTGTAGACAACGAGTATAGTGTGGTGGCTGTATCGGGGAGTTGGCCGTTGCAGGAATGTCGCTTCGATATATTAGCTGTGCAGACATGACTTTTATGTACGTGTTTTTTTCGTTTTTTTCTTTTTTTTTAATCATTGTCTTTTCACCGTTATGCTCTATAAGCGATCGTTATTCCTTTCGATTGTTCCTAAGAAAATTGACACATACGTACGTGTGTATATCGGAAACGATGAGAGGAACAAACGAAAAAAAAAAGATCGAGACTATTAAAATCACTCGGAGAACGCAAGAAATTTAGACTTACAGGGGGGAAAAGAGAGAGGGAGAGAGACCAATTGACTTGTAAAGCTCAGCTGAGCAAGGACTTTCTCTTGGAAGACACTGGGCTCTCTCGATTGCTTTGTCCCGCGGCGAGTCGGAGATTGCCGAGAGAAAGAGACAGGCGAGGGTGGCGGCCGGCTGTGTACAGGAGGATAGAGACAAAAAAATCAGCATATCGCATTTATGCTGATTGACCAGGAAACCCAGATATAGCATATATGGGAGGGACAGGAGGAATAAGCTCGGGAATACACGACGTAGGCGGTGCGGCGGCGTATAGTCGCGGGAGAGAGAGAGAGAGAGAGAGCTTTATCTTCTCCCTCTGCTTGTTAAAACTTTAGTTAATCAGGCGGCAGGACATCGATCACACTGATTCCCCTTCACTTAATTCCCATCTCTTTCTCTCTCTCTCTCTCTCTCTCTCGCCCCCTATTCTGCAGTATATATATACGCTGTCACTATACGGCCTGCTGGTGCTATCTGCACCGGGAGGTGGGCAACCGGCAAGGTCCTCCACCTCCTCCGGCTGTAGCTATACTCTCCTCTTGCTCTCGTTCGCTCAAACCGATATCGGCCGTTCGGCTCTTTTCTTTGTAGCTGTACTGTTGCTTTCTCAACTCCAGCCCTGCTCCAGCTTATATGCGTATACCTATATATCCCTTACTACCACTCTTTCCCCCGGCAGCCTTCCTCCTCCTCTTCTCTCTCTTCTCTCTGTTTCTCTGATCTACCTCCACCTTCTGTTCGTTGGCGCACGGAGCTTGTTTTTGCGACGTGTTCGGCCACGCCAGCTCGACCTGCTCCTTTTTTTGCGGGTTCGCACTTTTTCAGTGGCTAGCGCGCGTGCGCACACTCTCATATCTCTCTCTCTCTTTCTCAACCACCTCGCCTCCTCCTCCTCTCTATCCCTTGGCTTCCCCTCTTACTCCTCTCCTGATCTACATATACAGATCCGCTGCTACGACTACACCAAGAGGAAGACGAATAGAGGGAGAGAGAGAGAGAGAGAGCCGTGTATCTCGGGCGGTGTATCGCAAGAGTTGAAAACTCAATTACAGCTTAATGAATTGGCGAGTCTCTCTCTCCCTCAAGAGAGAGACCGAGAGCTCGAGGGCGAGTCGGTCCCAGGTAGTATATACGCCCAGAGAAAAGGGAGTAGCAAGGGAGAGGTTGACTGTAGCGTATATATAGAGAGAGAGGATGGTTGCGCACCGCGGCATGCACTGTAAACGGCAGCAGACAGCTCATATGCGCGCTCGATGCTAGCCGCAGGCTCGCGGGGCGCCCTTAACTCCTCGACCCCCCTTTCTCTCTTCGTACAGGCATATACTTATGTGTGTTATCTAATATTCCATCGCCGTGTGTTTCATTGACAAATTTATAATTGTAATAACAACAAGAATAAGAGAGATTATGGTTTTTATACTCTCTAAAATGAATCGAGTGAAAATTTCACTCAAACGTCTTTGAGTGGCTCTGTTTTTACTGAATTTTGAGTGAACTTCACTCTTTTCGAGTGAAAAAATATACAGTCGCTTGCTATTCCAGCGTCGAAATCTCTTCAATAAGTTCGACCGCGTCTTTTTGTTCTGTGTGTAGAGCTCAAGTCGATCTATTAACTCGCTAGTTTAACACCACCGTTCAATCAATTCACCGATTCAGAAAAAATCGGTAGCCGATCGGTATACTCGTATATCGCTACCGGGTGTGTGTATCAGCGCACGCGCGTTTTTTTCCCTCTCGTGCCACCGGCGGTGGCGGTGCGAGCTCGCATCACACAGGCTCTTCTGCTCCGCTATTAGTGTCAAGGAGCGCCGGGGTATATATAGCGAGTCGAGGGGGGAAAGAGGCGAAATCGGTAGCGGGAGCCAAGAGAGCCGAGTGGTCACGGTGTGGTTCAAGGCGCCGGGGCAAGTGGCCGCGGCCAGTAAAGCCGACCGACAGCTAAGCTGGATGATCGTCTGCGCAGACTCGTGCATCTCCGCGCGCACCTGTATGGCTGTCTGCATAGGCACGCGCGCGGAAACTGCGCACAGGAGGAGGAGCATGGCGAAAGGGGCCTATTCAGAAGCGCACCGGCCGCCGCGAGGACTATTACGATAATCGCATCTCTCGGGCGCAAGGCCAGATGGCTTTCGCTTGCAGTCTCGCGCGCAGCAGGCTAATGCGCCCCAGCGCTCCTAGGCATCCCTAGCCTTTCTCACTCTACTCCAGCGGCTATCAGTCTATTTTTCTATGCCGCGATTCGCGCGCTTCTTCTCTGCAGACACCGGGGCCCCCCGAGCGAGTGATTTAGCTATTATTTACAGCTCATTAATCATCGGACAGCATCGCTCTCGCGACAACAACACATCAGAACCTGCGCTCCAGCTGCCCAGTACACCCATGTGTGTGAGAGAGAGAGAGAGAGAGAGAGAGAGAGAGAGAGAGAAAACTCCTTTTCCTCGAGTAAGCGGCTCTTTTAATTAGGACCGCGACTCGCGACCTCCCCGCGCTCTCTTCGTGTGCCGGGCAATTTTCTTCTTCGAGCGACCATTCTCTTTCCCCCAGGCTTCTACTCGGCTTCTCACTCGGCGCATATCGCCGTATCCCTCTCTTCTAATCCTCCTGCCGCCTGTACTCGCGCAAATAAAAGCCGGCTCTTCCTGGAAGCGATTTTCTCCCAGCTTACTCGGCCGCTTCGTTTCGCTTTACCTATCCCGTGCCGCGGCAATCACGCCGGCGCGCGTTATTCAGTCCCCTTCAACGTTATATTCGCGCTACAACTGACCGGCGCACGTCCTACCTCTCATCCCTCCCGCGCTAATGAAAATCACTTGCATGACCATCTGGACCCTTCTCCCTTCGTCGTTACTTTGAGTACCCCGAGGAAATTATCGGGGGCTACGGGTACTGCTGTTTCGCTTCGATATAGTGCCGAAATGTCCAATTGAATTATAAAAGGATAATGCCGCATTACTGTATTAGAGCTATACCGCAATCGTAAAAAGAATCCCGAGCTTACGCAGAAGAGACAGTCTCGGCAGGGGAAGAGAACGCGGTCGGCGCGCGTTTGAAGTAGCACCGAGGCGAAAGCCCAAGGACTTCCTATACGGGCTGCGAACGTGTTACCCGCCTCCACTGTATACGAGGACAAATAGCACTCTGGACGGATAAGCAAGTCGCGATGGATTATCCGGAGGGTAAAGGTATACACAGCCCCGTTGGCTATATCTCGTATTTCTCTCGTTTCGTTCAATACCAAATCTAGCCTCCGACTGCTGCTGCTGCTTCTTCTTCTTCTTCCTACGCACATTCGAGCGAATCGACAAGCGAAGATAAGTAGCCTGCGCTAACTCGCCACTATGCGTATCCCAACCGAGGGCTCATTTACATGCGAGCGGGCATGGATAGCCGGGTAATAAGACCGCGCTCGTTCTCCGGCTGACCGACTGATTGACTACCGACCGATTACCCCGACTGCCGCTGTACTTCTTCTTTTTTCGACATTGGCTCTCTATCGCAACTATCTTGGCTGACCATTTGGCAATGTACGTACAAAGATGGATTTTTTTCTTATACACAAGAACGCATAAGCAAAATGAAAAAGCATTTTCTTTGATTGTGAGTGCCCGTGTAAAGCGTTTTTTACACCCGGCTCAAAAACGACAATTTATTCGGCTGACTTTTGAGAGAGAGAGAGAGAGAGAGAGAGAAAGAAAGATCCATAGTAATGATACACATATTCATTTATTCTTTTCATGGAGCCAAGCGCGAATCGGCCATTCATCGGCCATCGGTCTTTTTTTTTCTTTCGCTGAAAAACCGAGGGTGGAATAAGGGAGGAGGGCAGAGAAAAAAGCGCGTTTCGTTAAAGTTCCGAATACATTTGTAATACGCTTCAAAGAGACTTACAAATGGAAAATAAACGAATTCCGGGAGCGTTTTTACGGGACCAGTTAGGCCCTATTCCGTGAACGAGAGGGAGGAGGGTTTTTTAAAATTTAAAGAGATTCGAGACAAGCAGAAGAGAAGCATGTTATGTTCTTGTTTCCAGATATGTACGAATGTTTCACTAAAGGCCTGGGAGGAAGAGAGGGCAGCGACGACTGCCTCGGCTCTGCGCAACAGGTATACACCAAATATTAAGGTCTTTGAGCTTTATCTGACTTTTTCCGCTGCTCTCGTTTTTCTTCTTTTGCGCTTTACTTTTTATCCTTTCGACTTGAAAGAGAGACAGTCGAGGTATGAGAAAAAGTCCCAAAGAATATAAGTGAATGAGAATGAGATAGGGGTTTGCAGGGGAGGGGGGAGCGGTAGTATCCGCGGGCTATGCAGAATTGCCGGTGGCGTTCCACGGGCAGGAGGCGACATGGCGATCATTCCACGTACACGCAGAGGGGGCTTGTCGTCGCGAGCCGCGCCTCGTTTTCCCTTTCCAGGGAAAATCCAGAGCCGCTGCGGCATGCGCGCTTCTTCTGCTGCCGGCTGTATGGATGAGAGCAAAAAGGGCGCAAGTGCGACGGGAATTCAAATCGTACTAATGGAGGAAGTGGATTATATTGTAGACCTTCGATGAATCCTCGTATGCCCCTCCTCTCTCATTCGGTTTCTAAAGCGGTTTCTCTTGTATAGCCGAGCGGGTAACTTCATTTCCCAACCGCATCTCTCGCTATCGCGGCGACTATGTCCGAGCTACTGGCTTAATTGCGGATAAATATTTGAACCTCGTCGTCCTGAGAAAAACCGATCGGGCGCGTATACACACGCACAGGCCGTGGCTTGCTGTCATTATTCCTTGGGATTGCGCGAGCTACTGTTATGCCGCTGATTCTGCTGAAGCTTTTTCAAAGTCTTTCCTATGTATACGACACACAGCCAAGCGTGACACTCTTCATCTGCCAGGCTACTGATATGCCACTTCGGGAGGCGGGATTATCAAGGACGCGCGATAAGAATGAAACGCCGGGGTAACGGTGAAGGGGGTGAACATAATTATTGCCCGCACCTGAGCTTTCACGCGTACGCACACGCGCTCAAGCGAGCGTGGGAATGACCGGGCGGAATCTCCAGCTTCCTCTCTTCTTTTATATACCTTGGCTGCGCAGCTCTTGAGCTGCTTCTTTGATTTCGAATCAGCTCAGCTTTCAGCCGCCCCCCCCCCTCCCTCTGGACCCCTTACTTCGCTCGCCCAGCTGCGCTCTTGATAAGACCTGAAGTTTAACGAAAAACATTTTATTTTATATGCCCGCGTAAGCCTTAAATTTGTTTTATCGTCAAAACGAAAATTTATTCGCTCGCGTAGATATAGACAGGCAGAGTGGGGTATGGGATTTTAGCAAAATAGGTGGAATAGGAGAAATTATTACACAAGCTGGAAAACGGGGGAAGAGTACAGCTTTATACGGTAGGATGTAGTGAGGCTTAGCGAAAAAAGGGGTAGGGGGTAAGAATGAAGAGTAAGAGGGGGGACAAGAGAGCGTGAGAGGGAGGCCGAAGCCTTGCGGCGTCTTTACTTTGATCAGACTTTTTGTAATGCCTCCGGGCAACAACGTCGCAAGAGAGCGAGTGGAAGAGAGAGTCAACGCAACAAGTCTCTCTCTTTAACTCGAAAAGAGTCGAATTTGGTTCATCTCGTACGGGCTGCACATTTCGAGGGAGACAGAGAGAGAGAGAGAGAGAGAGAGAGAGAGAGAGAGAGAGAGAGAGAGAGAGAGAGAGAGAGAGAGAGAGAGAGAGAGAGAGAGAGAGAGAGAG